>JASXTE010000012.1:22475000-22695000 GCA_030280995.1 Hemileia vastatrix | reverse complement strand
ATGCAATATAGGGGGTGGACTTGCTAGCAAGTCCTCAACCTGAACTCTGATGGAACTCAGATGGAACTCAGACTGAACTCATACTGAACCCATACTGAACTCTACTTGAACACCCACCTAAAACCGTTCTTCTGAGTGGTGTTCATCCCTGATTGTATGGTTCCTTTATCAATAGCTCAATGTGTGTTCAACCTGTGGTGATTTTGGTTCCAAGGTTGCGGACTTGCTAGCAAGTCCGCCCCCCCATATTGTGTGGTGAATAAAAATAAAAATAAAAATAATATAAAATACAATGAATAATAAAGAATTTAACAATAATTAGTTTTTTTAGTTTGTTTCTTAAATTTTTCTTATTTCAAATTTAACCATCCAGTCCAGCTAGCTGCTTAAAGAATTATGAACATTAAGGAAGCCTATCCTCTGAAGAGGAAGCAAATTTATTTGACTTTTAGGATCTTTTTGTTAGTGTATGCTAGTATCTAAGTATAGTTCAATAGTAAATATTAATGTTCAAACTACTTATTGATAAATGATTTAGTTATTAAACACAGGGGAAGACTAATTAAATTGTTATGCTCTTTGTTAACTCACAATATTTGGAATAGTGTATGCTAGTGGTGGAAAATAGGTTAATAATAGCTAATATAAAGCTAATATATATTTATAATTGATTTATAATATATTTATATATGATAATAATTGTGTTAGAGTTTTTTATGAATTGTAGTAAGTAAGTAATGTCCAATAACCCATCAAATCCTCCCTTACTTATACTAAAATCTACTGGAGTGCACAGACCTTCATGTCACATGACACATGAAACTCAAAGAAAAATTACCTCAATTACACCACTATTCAAGCCTAACTCTTAGTGATAAGCTGTGGTATGCTCATCGCAGGAAACTTATCTTTTAGACCAATCAGCTTGTGTATCCCAGAAAGAACAAAGGGGAAGCATAGCTCAGAAGATAGCACTATTATAAATTTGTAATTATGGATTAAAAAGAACAAAGGGATTGAAAAGTGCAGAAGGGAATTTAGGGTCTGTGTACTTGGATTTTGCAGTGGGATGTGCAGAATAAAGGAATTATAAACTTAGGAGTGCAAGCGCTGAACATTATGGATTTGGATTTTCCAAAAATTGTGTGTTATGTGTTAAGGAAGAAATTATGGCTCAAGGAAGGCCTCAAGTACATAGTATACTGCACCACGGCTAGTGTTGTAACTTACTGAAATAGGTAATGTAAGTTGCAGAGGCTAACTAGTTAAGTAAATATTCAGAACTATGGAATTAGTAATGAAAAAAGAATGGGGACTCAATCAAAAAATTATCCAAGAGTTAAAGAGACTAGGATCAGTGCTGAAAGGTGAAAACAAGGGAAATAGCGCTGAAACAATGCAAAGTTACAGTCATAAGCGCTCTGTAGACAATCCTATAGTACTAGCTATAGGCCTTGACCAAGGGAGTTGGAGAAAAACCAGAGAGAAAATCCCCTGTCCCTTTAGAAAAATAGAGTGAGATTTACTTGCTAAAGTAAGTTGGTTCCTGTTTTGCTAAAGACCCCTTTTCAACACACTTGACTGCTTGATGAGCCAAGGAAGTAGTCCCCAGATAGACTACCAGACCAAAGAACTTAAATGTAGAACAAGTCCACACCAGAGACAGCAAAGATACTTGATGTAGGCTGCAAATCCACACCAGAGACAGCAATAATACTTGCTATAGCTTGCAAGACTATAACAGAGAAAACAGTTGCCAAAGTTAAGTTAAATGAAGAACTTACTTGCAAAAAACACAGCCAATTGTGGCCAGAAAACAGTGAAAACTGAGTGAGGAACAATGAGATCACCTCCGGATGGTTGTATGATGATTAAGGTTGCCCCAAACTGTCGTATTCACTATGTACACACAGACCACTAACTAAGAGCCCATGCGCACCCACCAATCTGGCGCCTGTACCTGCCAGATTGCATAAAAAACCCTCCTGGAGCGCTCCCCAACCTCTTAAAACAGAGGCGGGCAGGCCGCCCAACGTCGGAGATGCCGCCTGAAGCGGCCCAGCCTCCCTGAAGCCAGAAAACCAATAAAAACCACTAATCTACTTAGAAAAATTAGCTACAACTACTAAAACCTTTAAAACACGGAATTTCACTATAACAACATTGGGACATGAAATATAGAGAAAAATTATCTCTATCAAATGGTACTAAGCACTTAACCCTAAGACTTAAGGTTAGCCCGTAAAACACGAAAAAAAAATTAAACAGCAATCTTTATAAATGAAAAATGAGGAAATGACCCCTTTAAACTCAGAATATAAAGAATGTCTTTAAGACATAAAATATAGAGAAAAACCAGGGCTATCCAATGATAGTACCCACATACCCTGAGACCCAATATCCACCGAATAAAACCAGAAAAATACCAAATTCCTTAACAGATGTCAATTAAGACATGCACAAACAGCGCCAAATCACACAACAAAGGCCCCTGCCAATGTTGGAAGACCACATCCTGTCTCCAATTGAGAATGTCAGATTTCTTTCTTCATCCAACCACCATGTTTAACCTCCTTTCCAAATCTGCCTCTGAAATGGTCCCCTGCCAATACTGCATCAAAAATAATTTAATCTGCGCCATAACACCACCTGTTCATCCATACAGAGCGTCCTGCGATGTCTGCCACTCCAGAAAGAAGACCTGCCACAGACCTGGTCCACTTTCTTCTACAACAGATTCACCTCCGCCTCAACCTGGTCCTTCTTTTGCCAGCACCAAATGATCTAGGCCATCCATCCTGATACCCAGATTAATCAAAAGGCTCCACCCTTCCCAGAAGAGTGCCACAACCCATAAAGCAACTAGTTCCCCCATCCCTGGTCCATCTGATGGTAAAGAACATTCATTCCTTCCTTCAACTTTAAAACTGATAACTTCTCAGTTCCTTCCTCTTCTGATAGTGATGATAACAATGTAGGATCCATTGCACCACCAACACCAATGCACTTGCCCACTATCAAGGCCAAGTTCCAGCAACACACATCTCAACAGAAACAACTTCTGCTTCACTATTTCCAATCCACTCCTGCTAGAGATCCACAGGACATTGAGAACAGAAGACACCTCATTCACCAGTTCAAGGCTAATTTTGAACACTTCATTTCATCTCTTGATTCCCTCTGTAATTCCACTAGTACTTGAGTTTGATTCATAAAAGAAAAGTTGACCACACCCTCTATAGGATGTAACCACAGACAACCCTCAGTTTTAAGTCTTGGGGGACCATCCTCATTTTATAGTCTTGGGGGACTCAAAAACCCTCAGTTTAAAGTCTTGGGGGACTCAAAACCTAAATCATAAACCCAGAACCAGAGATCAACCACATTAAGACACAGAGAAAAAACTAACATTCTGGGGTAATTGTGAATAGAGCAGCCAGCCCATCAATTACCCCCAAACTTGCCTTTGCTAAATTCGGAGGCTCCCCCTGTGGATACCCTCCACCAATCTTTCAAAACAACTCCAACAACAAAAACTTTTCCCTCAGTTTATAGTCTTGGGGGAATTACAATCCTCATTCTAAAGTCTTGGGGGACTATCACAGTGTTCAGTTTAAAGTCTTGACGGACTACTTCTTGACAAAATCTTGAAACCAGCCAGTTTAAAGTCTTGGAGGACTAACAGAAACCAGATTTCAGTTTAAAGTCTTGATGGACTGACTTTATACCATAGATTTTTCAGTTTAGAGTCTTGATGGACTGATAAATTTTCCAGTTTAGAGTCATAGAGGACTTCCAGAATCTTGCATGAATCTGACCCAGCCAATTTCATGCAATACACACACAGCTAGACCCACGGAGCGTCCACCTTCACTTCATCTTCTACTCATCACTGACAAAATCTTCTCTTATCCTTTTCCTCATATTTCATACCACAAATCATGTCTGGATCCCCTGCTGTTGACTCCTCTACTCTTCCTTGCTTCACTGCTCCAAGGGACTATGCCTGAAAACAGTGCATCCACATGTGCAGACCTTGCAAATTCACTCTTCCAAATCCAGAAGCCAAATTATACAACAGGGCTTGTGACTCTTGATATTCCAAAAAAAAGAAATGTGACAGAGATGCCCACTATCCTATTCCTCCGCTACTCCTTCTCACAAGTACATCTCCAGATCCCATACCAGGTCTCCAGAACTTGGTCCATCCTCTTCCTCTCTATCTTCCGCTCCTTCCAGAAGATCCAGAAGCGCAGCTTCCCGCACTCTTCCAAAAAGACCAGCCTTAGCTTCTCAAGAAACTGCTTTTATCACTTCTAAATTAGCTCCAAAAGCTTCAAAATCAACCCCTAGGCTTCTAGACCGCGTCCAGGCGGCCCGGCCGACGTCGGGCGGCCTGCCCGCCTCACCAAACAGCAAAAATCAGGGCCAAAACCTCCAAAAACGGCCAGAAAATAGCCAAATTCATCCAGACAACAATAAAAACTCAACCCAACTACCTCTTACTGCTCCCAGAGCAATGCAATCCACCCTTCCAAAATCCAAAAACACCAAAATTTCCCAGATTTCTGAGAGAACTGCCAGAGAACCCCAAGAAGAAACCAGAACACCACACACTGCTCCACAACAACAACTTCGTCCCCAACTAAGACAAAGAAACTACACCTCTCCTCTGTCAGCCAACTACTCTTCTGACAGTTCCATCTCTTCAAATTCTCAATCCAGAAGAGAGAAGTCTGCTTCCAAATCCCCCTCTCCTACTCCATCCTTTAATAACCCTGGTACTCCATCACCAGCACCTCCTCCAGCTGAATACTACAGAAATAACAACCACAAGAACAACAACAATCTCACTGCTCCAACTAGGCCCCAGGAACATCAGCATCCCAGTTCACCTTCTCAGGATCCTTCAGAGGAAGACCATGAGAATCCATATCTTTCCCTAGTTGATCCACCCACTATGACCATAACTAAATCGTCAGAGATCCAAATCCCAGCTGCTTAAAGATTTGATGAGCTTCCAATCTGTAAGTACCAAATTAATTATCCCATTTCTTCAACAAGAATAATTACTGATCCAATTCTTCTTGTCTAGTTGGCACCCCTCCACCTGAATCTATTATTGGAGTTGGCCAAACTCTTGAAAATTCTTTGGCCCTGGATTATGGAGACATGAAGAAACACCTAAGCACCATGTGTTCCAATATGCTAAAAGCCTTTGCCCTCCATGGACCCTTGAATGACTTTGAAAAATCCCTGAGAAAGCGCCTACTGGAAGACCACTTGAAAATGTCTAGGATCATTAAACACACCCTCCAGCACTCCATTCCTGCCCCTTCTTCTTCCTCCTCTAAACTTCACTCTAATCCAATCCCTATAATCTCTCCAGCAGGATGCACTTCAAAGAACACAGTGCTTCCCACAATCCCAACAAAAAACAAAAACGTCATCACAATCCAGACCAGCCTCCAGAAGCTTCATCATCCAGACAATGAGCTCCTGCAAAACATTAGAAACATAAAAATAATATAAAACAAATAATAAAAAATAATTTCAGAATTTTTTTTTTTTCTACTAATATACTAAAATTAAAAATTAATAACTAAAATGAAGTGAAATAACATAAATGAAATAAAATAAAATATAAAAAAATAATACAAATGGTATCCCCCAGCCAATTGATGAGCTGATCCCCTGATACCTTACCCACATCCAAGTGCACCTTGATGTGGATACACAATTAATTCTTTTAAATGATTAACAGAAAACAAAATTCAAAAAATTTAGAAATTCAGAAGATAATAAAAATAATGAAACACAGAAACACACAAAATAAATAATAATTAAAAATAAGAAAAAAGCATTGCCCGGCCAATTGATGAGCCTTTCCCCACCAATGCTTGCCCACATCCAGGTGACCCTGATGTGGTAACACCTATCTTTTTGATTTTATAATTTTAAACAACCCCCATAAAAAAATTAAAAGAAAAAAAGAGAAAAAAGAAAATAATCTAAAACTGCTATCTAGTAAAAACATAACTGCAAAATCAAGGCAGTCCAGCTCCATAGATTGTCCGATAAGGGAAAGTCCAGTCCATAGAAATGATCACTGGGTGGGCTCCCTCCAATAAGTAAAAATGATGGGAGACCACCAGTGATCCACCACCAATCTAAAAGAACCAAAGATAAAGAAGCCAGTCCCAAACCAGTTTAAAGTCATAGCAGACTTGAAACCTGAATAATAAACAACAGAAATAGAATTCAACTAGGAAAAACAAAAGACTTGAGACAGACATTCTGGGGTAACTGTTCTACAGAGCAGCCAGCTCATCAGTTACCCCCACACTTGCCAAAATAAAATCTAGAAGCACCCCCTGGGTACCTTCTAACAAAAACACAACATCCAACACAAAAAACCAAAACCAATAAGAGTGAAGAGTCCGGCACTTGAAAACCAAAGGAATTTCTAGTTTAAAGTCACAGAGGACTAAACCCTGTGAAAATAAACCAATACTAGGGTTCAACCAAATTAAGAGAAAGGGTTGGAAATAGACAATCTGGGGTAACTGTTGATAGAGCAGTCAGCCCATCAGTCACCCCCACACTTGCCAAGATCAAATCTAGAAGCCCCACCCATGGGTACCCTCTAACAAAAGTTTCCAACAAACAGATGCATAGCATCACCACAAAAAACCAAAATTAAAGAATGGTCCATAGTTTATCCTCATTGCGGAGTTAATCTTCTTCATGCCTAGTGCCCCTGGGATAAAACCTCTTCACTTGGTCTGCAGCCACCCTCTTTTTCAAGACTGCACCATCCAACTCTTCCAAAGCATAAGAGCCTCCAGACGCCTGAGATCTGACTCTGTAAGGTCCATTCCATCTGTCAGCAAACATTTTGCCCCACTGACTCTCCAAACTTCTATTATACACCAAAACCAGACAACCAGGTTTCAAGGGATTCCTGAGTCTATGAGCTAACTTCTTGTCCCAGTACCTGACTGATTGATTCCTAATCTTCATCATTCTAGAGTATGCCTTCTCCTGACATTCTTCTCTACATTCCAACTGTTGCATCCTGGCACAGAGAAAATCTTCTGTTAAGTGCATGTCATCCCAATCAATTCCAAGATAAGAGACAGCTTCCAAGTCCACTGGTAGAACGGCTTTCTGACCAAACATTAACTCATAAGGAGAATAGCCAGTTGTCCTCTTCACAGTGACCCTATCAGCAAATAACACCAAGGGTAAATAATGCCTCCACTTTTCGGCACTATCTCTGCACATCTTCACCAAAGCATTCTTGATAACTTGATAGCCTCTTTCAACCATGCCTTCAGCTTCAGGATAATACGGTGTAGCCACTCTAACCCTAGAAACAACACTAGCCACAGCTTTTTTAAATTCGGCACCAAACTCTGGCCCGCCATCAACATTCACCAACTTCATCAACCCATACCTATAAATCCACTCCTTCTTCAGAAACTCTGCCACATTCTTAGCAGTCAAATTAACCAGAGGCACTGCCTCAACCCAACCAGACAAATCATCCCTAGAAACAATCAAGTATTTATACCTGCCCTCTTTAATATGGACAGCATCCAGACTGACCCTTCCAAAAACAGTTGATTAACCAGTAGCACAGCCCACCTCTTTAGGTTTCAAGTGACTTATTTTTTGACAATCTTAACAAGATTGAACCCAACCCTGCACAGCCAACTTCATACCCGGCCACCAAAATCTGTCTGCTACTCTTCTATAAGTCTCCCCAAAGCCTCTATGACCAAGGTCTTTGTGCAAAGACTTCAAAACCAAATCTTGACTCTTCTTCTGAGTCACCACCACTTGAGGATTAGGATGTCTCCTTCTCATCAACCGCCTTCCTGACACATAAAATCCAGGACTCTTCTTCTTGATTGCCAACCAAGTATCATCATCACAACTATCTGGCCCCTCCAAGGTCAACAGATATTCCACCAAAATAAAATAAAACCCAGACTGACCCCAGGTCTCATCTTCAAAATCTAACAAAACAAAATCCAAGGGTACAACTCTGTCATCAAAATCACCAGTGTGAACATGAGCCAATTGAGCAGCCCAACCAGGACACCAATCCTTAAATTTTGGCACGTCCTTCTCTTTCCATTGAACCTTGTGAGAATCCAGTTCACTAACAAAAACACCCTTTTCCAATTTTGAGCTGTCCCAAACAACAACTCCATCTTCATCAACAAAAACATCCTGATCACCAGAATCAAGATCAGATCCAGCCAGTTTAGCCTCTTGGGGGAGGTCAGAACAATCATCCAGTTTAGCCTCATGGGGGAGGAAAGAAAAATCCTCAGCACCCTTTGTGCTGGCCCTAATCACTGGAACATCTTCGTCAAACTCTTCAGAATCAGAATCCTCATCTGTAGGTGGCCTCCGTGATAACCCATCAGGCATAGTAAAAGTTTTACCTGGTTTGTGTACCAGGTCAAAAGAAAAATGTTGAATAAATGCCACCCACTTAGTCATTGGAGCATTTGGAAGACTAGGTGTATTGATCATCTGAACCAAAGATTTTGCATCCACCTGCAGCTCAAAATGCTGCCCCCACAAAACCGTCTGTAGCTTCTTTAAAATTTTAGCTATGCCACACAATTACAACTTAGGTTGAGAATACCTAGATTCCACCTCATTAAATACCACCGACTCATACCTTACTGGCCTGACCCTCCCAGTCTTATCCTCCTGAGACAAAAAAGCACCAGCAGCAATATAGCTTGAGTCCACTGCCAGATAAATTTTTCCAGCACCAACACCACAATCCAACTTGTGAAGAATTATATCTTCACCAACAACCTTTTTCAGCCTCTGAAAAGCCTCTTCACACTCTTCCGTCCATTCTCAATCTGCATCTTTTCTGGTCAACCTTCTTAAAGGTGAAGCCAACAAAGAAATATCCTTAATGAAAATCCTGACATATACACATACACCCAAAACTCCTCTGACTTCAGTAGTATTTTTAGGCCTTGGCCATGCCTGAATTTCATTAATCTTCTTCTTGGCCATAATCCTTCCCTCTTTACATACCACATGACCCAGAATTTCCAAATCAGGAACACAACAACAGAATTTTGACCCTGAAATGGTCAAACCAGCCTCTTCAATCCTGAACAACACTCTCTCTAGAGTTATTGCATATTCCCACACAAACCTCCTTATTCCAGGGTTTTCCGATAACACCTCATTACCATAATCAGTGGATGGTCCTTTACTTCCACCATCATCAATAAAAATACCAGCATGAGTAGGAACCTCATCCTGCAAAATCCAAGCCATCTGTGCTTGATAAACTGCCACTGAATTAGTTGCTCCTTGAGGCAACCTAGTGAGCTGAAATCTTCCCAAATGAGACTCAAAAGTTGTGAGAGGCCTTGAATCCGTATGGATTTCCCTCTCATCATAACCACCCATAATGTCAGCCTAAATATCCTTAGGACTGAGTATTTCTTATGCTTAAAATAAGATAACCTTAACTAGATTAAGCTTATATCTTAAAAATAAGGTTAAAATAAGAATATATATTATTTTATGATATATATATATAATTATTATTCTATTATATAATTTATAATAGTTTAAATAGCTTATCCATGGCCTAATAATACTTATTAAGGTGTTAATGGAGTCATAATATACTTAACTTAAGTGATATGAAGTAATTATTGACATACATAAGCTTATATGTATACATAAATCTCATATTCAGTGAAATATGAAGTATATTATGTATATTTAGGTATATAAGTGGGTTTTAGCCCCTTAATAGCCTATAACCTTTGTTTTTCTGCTTATTTTAGGTCATATGGACGAAATCAGTGGACTCACAACGCCTACAGAAGCATAGACACCTATATCAGGCGCATACACCCAGTTTGGACAACTAAAATTACTTCCTTGGATGGTTATTCACGGATTTATGGGTTGGAAATATATTTTTGGGTTAATGTGGATGCTTGGGGATGTTATTGGGGGCTTGGACATTTTATTTGTTTCCTTTATATGCTTTTAGTTTCATTAAATCTCTTTTTGATCTTTTATTTTACCTGTTTCTTTATGGTATCCGCTTTTATCTGGGATTTCTATTTATGGTATGACTCTGTGTTATTATTAATAGTGATGGAGGGTCCTTACTGGAGGTCTGGGTGTTGAAACTGCTTGAAGTGGACGCCATGGGGAGGTGATGGGCCCTCACAGTGCTGTAATTGCCGGGGATAGCAGTGACATCATCTGGATTGAAGGTCTGTGCACTCCAGTGGATTTGGGTATAAGTAAGGAGGGATTTTGACGGTTTATTATCATCATTCAATTACTACACTTCAAATAAACATTACACTACAATTATTAACATTCAGAAATATATTATAAAGCCCTTATAAATTGATATTATCTTTATAAAAAGCTATAACTATATTTTATTATTCTATTTTCCACCACTAGCACGCATTTAAATCCAAGTATTGTGAGTTTAATTTGAGTATAACTATTCTATTAGTCTTCCCCTGAGGTTTAATCACTAAATCATTTATTAATAAGTAGTTGGACCATAAAATAACACTATTATATCATACTTATATACTAGACTGTACTGACAATTGGGGGTCTTTCCTTATATTTTACTTATTATTTAGTATAAGCCTTGGGAGGTGATTTTTACCTTAGTACAACTCAAAATTAACCAAATATTTGGGTCTGCGGCATATTAGTGGGTCATCATAACTCATTGATTGCGGAAAAGAACCCTTATAATAATTGTACTAATTTTTTATCATAAAAATTAGATATTTACAGTAGTAACTGTACCCAATATAAACCCAATTTCACTTGGTATTTGGACACCAATATAACACCCAATAAAATTGGTATTTGGCTAAAGCTTGGTAAGCTAATTATTCACCCTTATAGAGGTCTAGTTAAACTTATTATTATATTTTTAACAGATTTTTTCGAATTTTTCTTATATTTTAATTAAATAAATAAAGATATAAATTCAGGGTAAGCTCCATTGCTTTTTTATTAGTAATATAATTACTAATATCTTTTGTCTACTAATTCCACAGAGTTTTTCCTTTTGTAGACGTAAAATATTGTTATTCTAAACAATATGAGTGCTCCTCAGGATAGTGTAAGTGAACAGCCTGCTTATAATACCAGGTCTAAAGCTAATAAAAACTTTCCAGGACATCACCATGGAGGGACAACAGTACCCCCAACCAGAAAGCAGGAGTGTAGAGGAAAAGGACGCCCTCTTAAAAAAGATAACTATCAAAAAGACGTCTCCTCCTCTTCAGGATCAACTGTCCCACCTGGCCAAACAGGTTCTGAAGCTAGAGGAATCAAAATCTCTCATGTTCAAAGAAGTAGAGCAGTTGCAAAACAATTGCAAGGTAGGATTTCAGCAGATGAATCAGGCAATGGCAGAATTAAAGGGAGGCCAGCCCAGTCAATCAAATCAGCAACCCCCTACCCAAGGAGGGTCCACTCACTCCCAGGAGAAAATCCTGGTAGACAAATGGAAATGGGACTGGTTTCACCAACAGTGGACAAGCCACAGTTGCAACAAGGATCCACCCCCTCATCTGACTTCCTCAGCTCACCCTTACAAGGGAAAAAAGCGCCAAAAATCAGGCCTGGCAACCATCCCTTGGTAAGTAACTTACCCTCTCAGATTAGACATAATACTTATAATTACAATATAGGTAATTCTATTGATGTTAAATCTGTACAAAAAATAGAGGAGGATTTAAGAAATTTGGGTTTTAGAGTAGATACACCTGATTTGTCTTTTATCCATAATAACAGTACTATATACAATGATAATACAGTTAATCCTCAGTTGCAACCACCTACTAGTGAGATGAGAAGTTCACAGGAGAGTGAGAGAATTGAAAAGGAGGACATGGAATATTTTAACAATAATCCAACTGTCCATAGAATTGTTTCAGCATTGTGGAATAGAATGACTGATTGTGAGGAACAGACAGTTAAGCTCACTAGTGATACAATTTCATCCTTAACATTGAACATTTCTCAATTAGCAACACGTCATAAAGAATTAGAGAAAGAACATTTGTCTCTAACTCTTAAATATGATTCATTGAGTAATAAATATAATGACCTTTCAAACAAATTTTGTGAGTTAGAAAAATTATATGAAACACACTTATTAAAGACTGAATCAAGAACAAAGTTATCTTTTGCACAGACAAATCAAAGTGTCTCTGAGTTGCTACAAAGATTAACTAAAGTTGAGATTGAAACTGCCAATCTACTAATGAACCAGGATAATCATAAGTATAATCAATATAATA
Organism: Hemileia vastatrix; assembly: GCA_030280995.1. Lineage (NCBI taxonomy): Eukaryota > Fungi > Basidiomycota > Pucciniomycetes > Pucciniales > Zaghouaniaceae > Hemileia > Hemileia vastatrix. The sequence continues at coordinate 22,682,644 of JASXTE010000012.1, read as the reverse complement.
ATAATCCTTTCATTGGCAAAAGTGAATCTCATTCCTTCCCTGTACCACCACAATTAAAACCATCTGGTGGTAGTGTCAAATCTGAAAATGTAAGTCACAAATCCGTGCAGGAAGAAATACAAGACCATTTATCAAAAGTAAATGAGTTGTTGAATTTACCTAAGATTAGTGAGATAAAATCCAATCAGAAGAACTGGCCTAAGATAGATCAGTACCCAACTTATGATGGGGAAGCCAGCTCTGATTGGCAACATTTTATTCAAAGAATTGACAACTTGAAATTCTCATATAAGTTACCAGATGAAGAGATAACATCAAAATTAATTTCTTTATTTAAGGATGTTGCTTTATTATGGTTTGAAGCTGTCTTAAGTGAGGGTAGAGACTACTCTTGGGCTGAATGGAAACAACTTATTGAAAAACAATTTGGAGGTTCTAAATTCAGACTTACTCAGCAGAGACTGTATGAGAAGACTAGGTATAATCCGTTGAATGGTGACAAACCTATGGTATTTTTAATGAATTTAAACAAAATATTAAAAGCCATTGAGCCTCATATGGATTTTAACTTATGGAAAGATAAGATAATATACAAATTACCTATATCTGTCAGAGACATTGTTGTAGCTAGAACATTAAATGTTACTGAATATTCTGACTTTATTAATATTTGCAATGAAATATTATTGAACCATAAGTATGAATCAAGGTATTCCACTTATAAACAAAATGTTGAACCTGTAAAATCTCAGAATTCAAAAACACTTCAGGAGAAGCAGAAAAAACCTACTGCACCTGTAGTACCTAAAAAGTATGAAACAAATACTTGTTATAAGTGTAACAAACCTTGGATAAAAGGTCACAAATGTGAGAAAAACATAAATATTGTTGAAAATCAACATGAATCTGAAAATGAAGTAGAAAAGAGTAATGATTCAAGTGATTATGACAGTAATATCTCATATAGTGATGAAAATGAAGTCTGTATGTTGGAAGATGATTTGTCCATCTTTTACAATCCAATATTAAATATAGACTCAAATGAATCTTTAATGAATTTTGAGGATGTTAAAATCATTAAGGATATATAAGAAGATACTGTGCTTTTGGTCTTAATTTTAAAGACAATGACAAATTCACGCATGATTGGGTAACCCTTATCCCAGGTTTAGAATTTGCATATAATAGTACAGTTTATTCTGTCACTGGCAAGAAGCCATTTGAGTTATGGTTGGGTTATGTACCTAATACCCCTGCTAAAACTCTTAATAAGTTACCTAGATTGGATATTCATCCAGGTACTAAATCTTTTCTTCAGATGCAAGAACTATGCAGAAAACATGCTCAAGAATGTATAAATAAGGCTTTTGAGTATGAAAAGAAAAGATGGGATAAAGCCCATAAAGAACAAATGTTCAAAGAGGGTGATGAAGTCCTTATTTCAACGCTACATTTCAATTTAAATGGTAATGTTAAATTGAAGGATCCATTCATTGGACCATTTGTAGTTAAAAAGATGGTTGGTAATAATGCTGTTGAGGTTATTCTATATGCACCTTATGATAGAAAACATCCAGTATTTCCTATTTCTCTTATAAAACCATACCATTCTAATAATACTGCTCTCTTTCCAAGAAGATCAGGAAGGCATAAACAGCAACCTGAAGAAATAGTGGAAAAAGCAGAAATTGAAAAGATACTTAAAAAGAGACACCTTACAAAAGAAAAGGGAGTTGAGTATCTACTAAGATTTAAAAATAAATCAAGTGAATATGACCAGTGGATTCCAGAAAATGAAATCTCTGATCTTAAAAATCTCTTGAAAAAATTTAAATCTAAATAATACTGTTCATTCAGTATATGTATTATAAAAATTATTTTTTATTTTATTATTTCATTCCTTAAGATTAATTAAATGTTTTAACATTTTTTTTTTATTGTTTTTTTTGGAGTGAGGGAGTGTCAGCCTAAATATCCTTAGGACTGAGTATTTCTTATGCTTAAAATAAGATAACCTTAACTAGATTAAGCTTATATCTTAAAAATAAGGTTAAAATAAGAATATATATTATTTTATGATATATATATATAATTATTATTCTATTATATAATTTATAATAGTTTAAATAGCTTATCCATGGCCTAATAATACTTATTAAGGTGTTAATGGAGTCATAATATACTTATCTTAAGTGATATGAAGTAATTATTGACATACATAAGCTTATATGTATACATAAATCTCATATTCAGTGAAATATGAAGTATATTATGTATATTTAGGTATATAAGTGGGTTTTAGCCCCTTAATAGCCTATAACCTTTGTTTTTCTGCTTATTTTAGGTCATATGGACGAAATCAGTGGACTCACAACGCCTACAGAAGCATAGACACCTATATCAGGCGCATACACCCAGTTTGGACAACTAAAATTACTTCCTTGGATCTTTATTCACGGATTTATGGGTTGGAAATATATTTTTGGGTTAATGTGGATGCTTGGGGATGTTATTGGGGGCTTGGACATTTTATTTGTTTCCTTTATATGCTTTTAGTTTCATTAAATCTCTTTTTGATCTTTTATTTTACCTGTTTCTTTATGGTATCCGCTTTTATCTGGGATTTCTATTTATGGTATGACTCTGTGTTATTATTAATAGTGATGGAGGGTCCTTACTGGAGGTCTGGGTGTTGAAACTGCTTGAAGTGGACGCCATGGGGAGGTGATGGGCCCTCACAGTGCTGTAATTGCCGGGGATAGCAGTGACATCATCTGGATTGAAGGTCTGTGCACTCCAGTGGATTTGGGTATAAGTAAGGAGGGATTTTGACGGTTTATTATCATCATTCAATTACTACACTTCAAATAAACATTACACTACAATTATTAACATTCAGAAATATATTATAAAGCCCTTATAAATTGATATTATCTTTATAAAAAGCTATAACTATATTTTATTATTCTATTTTCCACCACTAGCACGCATTTAAATCCAAGTATTGTGAGTTTAATTTGAGTATAACTATTCTATTAGTCTTCCCCTGAGGTTTAATCACTAAATCATTTATTAATAAGTAGTTGGACCATAAAATAACACTATTATATCATACTTATATACTAGACTGTACTGACACATAATATCACCCAAACCATAACACACCCTTCCAGCAAAAGCTTCAACAAAATCCTCTGCACTTGGCGGCATACCAGCGTCCTTGATAGTGACTCTATTCAAGGCTCTAAGATCATGAACCACCATCAACTTTCCATTCTGCTTCTTTACACAGAACACCGGACTTGAGTAACTGGATGTTGATTGTTCATATAACCCAGTCCTGACTCTTTCCCTAACAATCTCTACAAAATCCTCTCGAATAGCGGCTGGAATCGGAATAGGTTTGATTTGCCAAGGTTCATGACAAACAACAGGAATCAAGTAATGTTCCCCATAAGAGTGCTTCAATACACCCCTTTCCTCCTCAACAAATGCCACCGCTTTTTCTCTTAGCACAATAACGTGCAACAACATTTTCTTTTCTTCCTTAGACAACCACCCATCAGGTCCAAAATTAACAACTTTCAATCTTTCCACAGTCACCCTAGCCATCTCTACAAATTCTGGAGGATTCTTCACCAAAGGAGTACAGTACGGATCTCTTGACAAAGGAGGTCTCTTCAAAGGCAAATTCAAACCCACAGGCATAGGCTCATTGACAGGCCTAATCTTCTGCGCTACCTTCTTATACTTTGCCCCTCCACCTTCAACTTGAGGGATCTTCAGGAATTCTTCACCACCAGACCTGGAACAAAATCCAAGGTTTCCCCATTGCTCACATGTGTGGCCAAGGTAATGTTTTTGAAAGGTGTAGAAGAAACCCTAGCGGTGCACAATTGGGAGGACTTACTTTTACACCCCAATCTCACCACTCCAAAACTTTTCCGCAATTCCACATCTTCATCCTCACTTCCAACTTCCAAATCTTCAAATCTTGATTCATCTTCTGAATCACATCTTCTAAAATTGAGCAGTTTATTCTCATGCTGGAGGTCCAAAAATTGATCTTGATGATCTTCTCTCTTCAAATTTTTCTGCAGTTTAACCTCATGCTGGAGGCCCAAAAATAGATCTTGACAATCATCACAAAAATATTTTGCATCTTCTTTCTTCATTATCTTCAGATTTTTTTCTTGATTTTCTTGAATTATCTTGAAATTTTTATCTTTTTTTCTTGAGTTTTCTTCTGTCCTACAAAAATAACCAGGGGTTTCCCCAATGCTCACAGGTGTGGCCCAGGTAATGTTTTTGAAAGGTGTAGAAGAAACCCTAGCGGTGCACAATTGGGAGGACTTACTTTTAGACCCCAATCTCACTGCCCCACAACTTTTCCGCATATCTTTCAATAAAGATATATAACCAATCTTCTTCTTTAAACTTGAATTAAAAATAATTAAGAATCTTGAGAGAGAACAGAGACTTGATAAAAAACTTGATGAATACTTTCAGAGAAGAGAAACATTAAAAAGAGAAAGTTGAAAATACACTTGGTATATCTCCAAGGGAGCTGACCTACTACAACCTGGGATTTCCTCATCTCGGGGAGAGGTTGTAGCACTAGGGTGATCAGCCCTTATTACTCTAAAAAAGACAGACTCTCAATAGAGCCTGAGCCACACTCCAAAAAACCAGAGGCAGCACCCACTTCCTTCCTTCTCCTGCAGCAGTCCATGCACTGGCACATTGAAGATAAACCTGGCCTAGTCTCCCAACCATCCTCTCCAGGGGATGATAACCTCATGTGAAGCCTCCTTTCCTCCTCACCAGTCAACTCCAAACTGATTCCCAAATCAAATTGATAACCAATTCTTGCCTGAAAATCCATCAAGAATGGCCCACCCAAAACTGCTTTTACATTACCTTTAGCAATGTAAAAATGAACCTTCCCTGAGGCTCCTCCAACATCTAACTTCACAAACTCTGAAGTCCCAACCAATTCAGTGACATGGCCACCGATCCCCCTCAAATTCTTACCAATACCAGTTTTAATGGGGAGGCCCATATGAGTTGCCTCAAACAAAGAGATCAGGTTTATCTGAGAACCTGAATCTACCAATTCCCTTGCCTACCTGCCATTCAGAGTGACATTGACATATCCCAGAGGAGCAGAAAAATGAGTTTCCAACCCCTCACCAAACTTTTCAGCAGAATCACAAATGTATTCTACCTCACCAGAAGAAACCCTTCTCCTGGTCAACAACTTCTTCTGCCTATCAGCCAACCCTGGACTGATAGCATATAATTCCCCATAAGATAGGGAAACCTGACCCTGGTTCATCCTTTCCAGGACAGAGTCCATAACATTAACTTGATCAGACACTACTGGCCTCTCAAAGTGAGCTCTTTGCTTCACCACCTTGGTCCTAGAAGATTCTTGAGGACCAGCACCACCAACAGATTTACCATTAACAGGAACCAAACCAGATCCCTCACCAGAACCTCTGACTCCAACAGGCTTTGGAAATGAAGCCAAAGGGACATCCTCCTCAGAGTCAGAATTCACCTCCATTGGCATTGGCTCACCATTCAGGTCCAATGCACCAAAACTAGGGGGGCCCATGTCAGCCATACACTTCTGCATCTTGTACAGCTCCTCTTTGCTGTACCTTTTCCTAGCTGCACTCAGCTTAGGATCACCCTTTGAAGCATTTGGCTTTGGTTGGGCCTGAGAACTGCTCTTAGGCCTACCCACCTTCCCTGCTTCCACATCATAAAAACCAGCCAAGCATTCACCCCTTGACTTTCAAACACAGGAATACAACTCCAAACCACCAAAAGAAGTAGAAAAAGAGACCTTATTGACCTTCTTCTCCTTTCCCTTGACGTCCTCATCTACCTTAACAGAAGACTTCCCCTGATCAGGAATCTCCTGAAACCTTGGCCTCCTTTGATTGAGACCACCCCTTCTCCTGACCAAATCAACAGGAGCCTTCCCCTCACTGGGCTTCACAAAAGAACTGTCAGGGAACTTAAAAACCCTGCCATCAAACTCAACTTTTCTTTCAGAAACATCTCTGTTCAGTGCCCAACAATCATTGGACCTGTGCCCCCTCCTACTGCAATAAGAGCAAACCCAAGGATCACTCCTACCAGCCCTCCTTTCAAAATCTCTTAGCTGAGAAGGTGCCTTATTAACCTTCTTCACCTCCTGGACAAAAATGTGCAGCTGTTTTGTCAGATCAGCCAGCTGCTCCACCACTGGGCCCCTCTCCTGTTTAGGAACCTGCACCAAATTCTTCTCCTCCTTCTTCTCCCTAACTTCCTCTTCAGCCAAAGCCTCACTGACTTTGCTGACATACTTGGCACACCCCTCCTGATAGGTGTCCGCAGCCAATAACTTCAAATGGGCCTCAACAGCCTCCTTCACCTTATCCAAGGCAGGCAACTTCTGATCCCCATTAGAAAGAGTTTTCATCAATTCCTTTCTTGACAACTCCTTCAACACATCCATCCTGACATCTCTAGCCAGGGCAGACCAAAAAACATCCTTGGCAGCATTTTCATGTACCAGCTCCTCCACTTCCACCAAATATTCCACCACAGGATCAAAATGTAGCAGAAACTTCCTGTAACTATGTAAGTTACCAACACCACCATAAGATTGCCATTCACTGACAACCTTGTTCAAATCCACCATAGTGAACCTGACACCCCATCTATCCACCATTTCCCTACACAACGATTTCCAATCCCTCTTCTTGTAGCCAGACATGGCCAAAATCTCCTTCTCCACTGACCTATCACCAATGAAGAAGATAATCTGCTTCACCATGTCCAGGTAGGAAGCACCATCCACTCCAGCAGCAGTTTCATACTTCTCTAGAAACCACTTGACATCCTCCCCATTAAACTTGGTACCATCCCAAGTTTTAATCCTCACACATTCCCTAACCATCACAGAAGAAGGACCATCCCCCCCACTGACAGTAATCACAGGAATAGCAGAACCAGAAGCCATTCCTCCTGACCAAAACACCAAAAATAGCCAACCAAAGAAAACAGATATTCCAAAGAACTAACAAGTTCTACCCCACGTTGGGCACGAGAAATGTAGACAATCCTATAGTACTAGCTATAGGCCTTGACCAAGGGAGTTGAAGAAAAACCAGAGAGAAAATCCCCTGTCCCTTTAGAAAAATAGAGTGAGATTTACTTGCTTAATTAAGTTGGTTCCTGTTTTGCTAAAGACCCCTTTTCAACACACTTGACTGCTTGATGAGCCAAGGAAGTAGTCCCCAGATAGACTACCAGACCAAAGAACTGAAATGTAGAACAAGTCCACACCAGAGACAGGAAAGATACTTAATGTAGGCTGCAAATCCACACCAGAGACAGCAATAATACTTGCTATAGCTTGCAAGACTATAACAGAGAAAACAGTTGCCAAGTTAAGTTAAATGAAGAACTTACTTGCAACAAACACAGCCAATTGTGGCCAGAAAACAGTGAAAACTGAGTGAGGAACAATGAGATCACCTCCGGATGGTTGTATGATGATTAAGGTTGTCCCAAACTGTCTTATTCACTATGTACACACAGACCACTAATTAAGAGCCCATGCGCACCCACCAATCTGGTGCCTGTACCTACCAGATTGCATAAAAAACCCTCCTGGAGCGCTCCCCAACCTCCTAAAACAGAGGCGGGCGGGCCGCCCGATGTCAGAGATGCCGCCTGAAGCGGCCCGGCCTCCCTGAAGCCAGAAAACCAATAAAAAACACTAATCTACTTAGAAAAATTAGCTACAACTAATAAAACCTTTAAAACCCGGAATTTCACTATAACAACATTGAGACATGAAATATAGAGAAAAATTAGCTCTATCAAATGGTACTAAACACTTAACCCTAAGACTTAAGGTTAGCCCGTAAAACACGAAAAACAAAATTAAACAGCAATCTTTATAAATGAAAAATGAGGAAATGACCCCTTAAAACTCAGAATATAAAAAATGTCTACAAGACATAAAATATAGAGAAAAACCAGGGCTATCCAATGAAAGTACCCATATACCTGCAGACCCAAGATTCACGGAATAAAACCAGAAAAATACCAAATTCCTTAACAGGTGTCAATTAAGACATGCACAAACAGCGCCAAATCACACAACAAAGGCCCCTGCCAATGTTGGAAGACCACAGCACATGTGGAACATTATTGAAACAAGTAAATACTAGTTTTAGTAGGCTTAGGGTATGTTTAGGTGCTGTAGTTGTTACAAGCGGTTTATTTAGTTTACTAATGAATTAGTTAGTGTTTTTCTAATGTGGTGCTAGAAACAGCACTGGAGATCCACTAGGGAACTGTGTCTGTAGCACTGAAAAATATAAGAAGGAAAGGCTATCTTATAGGAGTTTTGAGTAGTTGTTAGGTTAAAAAGATTATTATTGAGATCAGTCATTTGATAACAAAAATTAGAGCTTCATATTATATACTTTTATAATATATTTTCATGTATAGTGATTTTGGATTATTTTGTGATTACTCTGCTAACAAGTTTGTGCGTCTGTGTGTGTATTTCATATAGTTTAGTGAAAAAGCACAACACAGAGGGAATATATAGATTCAGTAGGATAAACTATTATTAGAGTTATTTTATTACTATAATAAGGCATATTCAAAGAGAGCACTTCAAGAGGGAGTAGCTGTGGATATTAGCGCTAATTAAGAATAGAAATATCCAGATAGTAATATTTGTTTTTCCTTATCTTTTAACTCATCTCTCAACTCATGAACTATCTATTCAGATACTAGTATTACACATTTTTTTTCTGTTTTTAAAATAAGAGTGGCAGGTGCTTATTTTTAGAAATTGAAAAGAAGAACCAACCCATCTTGCATTGTGTCTACTGCTTAGTACTTTAGAACTCTCTACAATAGGTGTCCCAACAGTGGCATAATTGTAACTAGTGTTTTGATTGGATTGTTTGGTTTTCAGGGTTTTGTCAAGAGGGCATAATCAAGCTGGTGCTTCAGTGGAAGAGTCTTATGGTCTACAACAAGTAGATCAATAGCTGTTATCAGAGGATAGCGTAGGACTGTATTGTGGATATATTCAGGTTAAATTATAGATTGTGTGTTTATTTTTGTGGATTCTGTTTTAATTCTTTTTATTTAAATGATGGAACCTACTGCGACTACATCTAGGGGATGTCAGGAGAGGGTTAAATTGCCCAATACAACAGTGTCGTTACCTCAGAGGTAAGGAATATTGTCAGGTGTAAAGAGGAAAGCTTGCATTTTGTGGGAATTAATACGAAGAAGCTCTTAAATATGTTTGAACAAGCATTTGAGGTTCATGGAGCAACCAAATATGATAAGGCACTCCAAGTATTGTTTTTTGTATCAAATGAGTGCAAGGATGATCTGGAGGATCAAAAGGGTCATGAAGAGCGTGATTGGTCAGGGATAAAGGAACAGTTTCTAAAGAGATGGAAAAAGATTACTGAGGAAACTAGTTACACAATTAAGGATCTAGATGTCTTGGTTAAGAAGGCCAAAGCTGGAGGGGGTGTTTGGAACCCTAAAGAATTTAAAAGTTTCAGGGAAGAGTTTGAATGAATTGTTGAGTGTTTGGTCAGTAATGAAGATTTTAGTTATAATTATGCATCTTTACCTTGGTTTTGTGAAGCATTAGCTCCAGAAGTGGAAGACTGGGCGAAGAGGCGCTTGGATAATGAAGGGAAGTTAGTCAAGAAGAAGGATGGTATTTATAAGTACCCTGTATTAGAGGAATTAGAGACAGCAGTGGAAGCAGAGATGAAGTTGTGTTGAGTTGAGCGCGGCGCAGTTAGAGTTGCTTTGGATAATGAGGAAATGGATGAGGATGCGTCTGATGTCCTATTGTCTCCTCAGGTGTTGTCCCCTTAAGCTAAAGTTTTAACTAAAGAGCAGCCATATTCTTTTATGGCTAGGATTGACAAATTAGAGAAGAAAATAATTGAAGCAGCAAAAGCAAAGGAGGTGTTTAGGCCCAAGAGTTCTTCCCAACTTTCACACTTTGCTACTATGGTATGTTACTATTGTAATACAGAAGGGCATACTAGGATGAGGTGTAATGCGCTTCAAAAGGATAAAGAAGAGAGAGTAGTTTATAAAGATGGAACTATGCTTATGTTGAAAAATGGGACTAAGCTTGTTAAAGACAAGGATCAAGGGATGTGAGCCATGGTCATCAATTATATTAATAAGAATTCTATGGAGGGCAAGTCATGCAAGGGTAAAGAGCCTGAAGCTAAAGAGAAAGGCAAGGATGAAAAATCAGTTAGTTTTGCAGTTACTTGTGCAGTGTTGGATTTTAAAGTAAAAAAAGGAGCAGTTTCAGAGCCACTTACTGCAGCACGTGTGGAGATGTTTGCAGCAAAACACAAGAAAATGGCCCCACCAACAATTAGTAGGCCAAGAAGAGCTGGTGCTAGGTATGTGAATCCAGAGGATATAGAGGAAGTAGGGTATACTACTAGAGAAAATACACCTGCACTTATGGAAGGTATGGAACCTGTTGGGTATGGTGTGGATCATCAGGGAGAAGAACAACCTGTGACGATGGAGGAGCCAGAGGTAGTACAGCAAAGGGCAGTACCTGCTGAAGGAATGCCAGGAGAGAGGCATACTATTCAAAAGAACCCACCTGGAAGAGCAAAAGCTGGTGTGAAGGCAACACAACCTAAATGGAAAATGCAGCACCCAGTTCACTCTGATTTTCCTAAGGCAGCTGAGGATTTAGTTGCGTAGTGATTAAAAACTATGGTTTCAGTTCCATTGGGGATGCTTACAGCAGTAGCGCCAGACATAGCAAATGGAATTGTGGATAAATGCAGGAATCAAAGGATTGCTAATTGCACTGAATTTGATGTAGGGGAGAAGTCATTTCATCCAGTCATTGGATTGCCTAGGGAGCCACATTATGCAGGTCCCTTAGGGTATTTTATGATTACTGTAAATGGTAAGAAGATTAGAGTGTTAGTGGATACAGGTTCACAAATCAATGTGGTTTCAGCAGATGATGCCGTGGAGCTAGGTCTTCCTGTAAAAGACAGTGATGGCACTGTTGCAGGAATTGGTGGAGGTATGTTGCCTGTTATAGGAGTAGCAGAGTATGTATGCAGTAGAGTTGCAGGAGCAACAAGAGATATTTATTTTTATTTTCCAATGGGTGTAGTTAAACCAGTTTTAGGCACGCCATTTTTAATGGATTATCCTGCAACTATTGATTATTGTTTGAATAAGACTATTGGAATAAGGATTATGGTTAATGATGGTATTCCAGTAACAGCAGTCTAAGTAGCGCCTAAGGATGGTGGCTGGGAAACTAAGTACTCTGGAGCTGCGAGATTGGAGAAGGAAAGAAAGATTTATGAGGAAGTCTCAGAGGATGAAATGGGGAAACCGCCAGGAAGGCACCAACATTTTCATTAGGGGCTGGCTTTTTAGGTGTTCCTATCTCCCAGAATGAGAGGAACCCGGATAGTGACCAGTCAGTCCAACAAGAGGGGATAGGTAAAGTGGTACTTCATAGGTGTCTTGGTAATACCACTGTAGAATTTATTATACCTAGGATTTTTGACTTCTTTGATTATGGATTTTGTTATACTTATATTAAAAAGAAAATGCAAAAACAGGATTTAGGTACAACCAATAGTTATATTACAAAGGGTTTGATTTTAAGTAATGAAGGAAGCAGCAAGCGCTGTTTTGAATCAAAGTATGAACCAGTAAATGTACCAATGCCAGATTTAATCCTCCATTTCAGAGGCCAGAGCTTTCTAAAAATATATATGATACCCCTTTAAGAAAGTTTCCGCCTAAATTTTTGCCTACTAGTAGAATCACAATGGAAAGGCTTCAGATGGTTAATTTTGGACACGAGTATTGGTTATCTCAGGAAGAAAAGAAGTTGTTGTTACATGTTATGGTTCTTAGGTAGAAGGCTATTGTGTTTTCTGAAGAGGAAAGAGGTTTGTTGAAACAATCTTATGGTAAACCTTATATTGTTCCAGTTATACCTCATGCGCCATGGAAGAAGAAGGCTTTTCCAATACCAGAGGCTATAAGAGAAGAGTATACATAATTAATTATGGAAAGTTTAAGGTCTGGCTTGTATGAACAGTCTATGTCTATTTATTAAAGTCTATTGTTTTGTGTTGTTAAGCACTGTGGTAAACTGAGGGTTGTTCATGATCTTAGGGAGATGAACAAGGTTACAGTAAAAGATGCAGGAATGCCACCAACGCCAGAAGATTTTTTAGATTCTTTTTCAGGGCATGCATGTTATTGATAAGTGATATCATGGGAGGATACAATGAGCTTGAATTAGATGAATCATCAAGGCCCATGACTACGTTTGAAACACCAATGGGAGGCTTCAGGTTGACAAGGTTACCCCAAGGTGCAAAAAATTCTGTGGCGGTATACCAAACACAGATGATGTGGATACTTAAAGAAAAAATTCCAGAGCATGTGGGAACTTTCATTGATGATGGTGGTATAAAAGGACCAGCCAGTGATTATGATGGGGAAGTGTTAGAGGATAATCCATATATTAGAAGGTTTGTTTTGGAATATGCAATTATCTTGGAGAGAGTGCTATTTAGGATAAAGGAGGCAGGATTTATGATCTCAGGTTCCAAGTTTGATTGTTGTGTTCCAGTGCTAGATATAGTGGGACATGTTGTATGCAAGGATGGGAGGATCATTGCTGAAAATCAGAAGAATAAGGTGCTTACATGGCCGAGACCAAGAAATACTATGCAAGTTAGAGGGTTTTTAGGCATATGTACATATTTAAGAATGTTTATTCAAGATTTTGCTTTGCTGTCTTCACCTTTAAGGCGCTTAACGAGGAAAGATGTTGTATGGGATTGGACAGAGGAATGTGAAGAGTCATTCAATTTATTAAAAAGGATTGTAGGAAAAGATTGGAATATGGACCAGGTGCTGGGAAAATTACTCTAGCGGTGGATTCTAGTGTGTCTGCAGGAGGATGAGGAAGGTTATGACAGACCTGTCCTTTACAAATCTAAGACTTTTACTAAAGTGGAGTCTAGCTACTCTCAGTCTAATCTGGAGTTATGCAGAGTAGTGAAAACACTTAAGAAGCTACAGTAGATGCTTTTGGGGCAAAATTTTGAGTTGCAGGTTGATGCACTATCGTTGGTGCAAATTATTAGTAGCCCGAGTTTTCCAGATGCACCCATGACTAGGTGGGTGGCACAGATTAATTTATTTTCTTTTGACTTAGTTCATAAGCCGGTGAAGTCCTTCATGATGCCAGATTTGTTATCAAGAAGGCCGCTGTGTGAAGAAGACTCAGAAGCCAAGTAATTTGAAGAAGATAAAAGATTGGTAAGTGGGATAGATGTGTTTTAAGAAGGATTTTATAGAGGTGTCCGCAAAGACAATAAACCAGGTAATTATGACACAAAGGATGTTTTTAGAAAAGGTAGTCTGCAACTGGACTTAGAGAATGCTGAAGTTAATTTAGCAACAAGGAGTGCACTAGATGAGACAGCAGAAGAGTCAGATGATGAAGAAAACTCAAGTGGAATTCAAGATAGTAATACTCATTCAGAGGATGGAGAGTATTCTGAAGATAATGGAACTGCTGATGAGGAAGCAGAATTGCTAAGGTTATATCTGGAATATAGTAGTCCACCAGATTTTTGTGATGAAAAGGTTTGGCAGAATATTGAGAAGTGCGCTAAAAGTTATTTTATTAAAGATGGAAAGTTATGGAGGAATCAGTCTTTGTATCCTCAGTTAGTCATTCAAACTAGGGAAAGAAAAGAGAGAATACTTAGGGAGTTGCATGAGAATTTAGGTCATAGAGGTCAGGATGAGATGTATTTCAGAGTCAGGGAAAGATTCTGGTGGCCCAATAGGAAGAAAAAGGTAAGGGATTGGGTTAAATCTTGTCCATAATGTCAGCGCAGAAGATACAGAAAGCCAAAATAGAAAGGTAGAGCGACAGGCAAAGATACTGTTTTTGGTAGGATCAGCTTAGACACAGTTCATATTAATGAAGGGTGCTTTAAATACCTGGTAGTAGCAAGGGATTATCTATCAGGATGGGTCAAAGCAGCACCGTTGGTTAACCTTAAGTCAAGTAATGTAGCTGAATTCTTAAAGAGAGAATGGATTTATAGGTATGGGGTAATGAAAGTGGTAACCATGGATGGAGGCGCTGAATTTGCTGGAGAATCCAAGATGTAATCAAAGATATAGATGCTAAGCTACAAGTTGCATCACCATATTATCCTGAAGCAGAAGGAATGGTAGAAAGAGGAAATCAAGTTATAAAGGATGCGCTGGTTAAGTTATGTGGAAATAATGGCGCAAAGTGGAAGAAATATTTGCCATTAGTTTTGTTTTCAGATATGATTTCGGCTAAAAGGACAACTGGATTTTCACCGTATGAACTTATGTTTGGTCAAAGAGCAGTACTACCTATTGATCTAGTGTCTGGATCTTTTCTAGGATGTGATTGGGATTAAGTGCACTCAACTGAAGATTTAATTTTAGCAAGGGTGGCACAACTTGAAAGGAAGGATGAGTTTGTGGAGAAGGCATATGATAGAATGATGCATATCAGGGACAAATCAGTTAAATATTGGGATGAGCGCTTAGCACATAGATTGAGGAAGCCATTGAACCCAGGAGATTTGGTTTTGGTCTATAATAGACTTCTAGAAAGCCAATGGGGTAAACTTTTTTCAGAAAAATGGAATCCTCCTTATATGATAAGGAAGCAAATAACTGGAGGAATTGTATGGTGCTGAATGGAAGTGGCCTGTAGCGGCAGATCAGATCAAAAGATTCTACCCAAGGGGTGCTCCAGTAGTACAGGATAACCTCCGAAATGAGGGAAAACTACCATAATAACCTCTGGGAAGAGGTTAAACTAACAAGTGATGTTTAAGATTCATTTTTCTAAGAGGACTCAGAGGAGTCTTTGATGCAGTTTTGACAGGTAGAGGGCACTTACTGAAAGTTAGAAGGACTATGGCTGAACAGGCAACTGGCATAAGCGCTCAGATGAGGGCATAGAGAAAATGAAATCTTATATTTTTATCATTCAAGGAGACATGATGAAATAGGTAAATGGATTAAAGGAAATTTGTACCATGTAAACGCAAAAGTTTTTGTATGGCAGTAAAGGGAGTAAAATTTTAATGTTTAAATTTTATTCTATGATTTTTTTGCAGGGTCTATAGTCTTTTAAAGAAAGTAGAGTGAGCAAAGTTAGGTGCTCCAAAATTTAAAAGACAGCTAATATTGAAGACAAGTGTAAAAGAATAGTGCTGTGTCTAGGATGTTTATTTAAAGGCATAGCAGAAATAGAGAATATGTACAGAGATATTGGAAAAAGAAGGCTTATAGGAAAGCGCTAGTGGGTTAATCAGTTTTGTTGTTAAAGTTATTAGGATATCCTTTTTAATCTTCAGGCATGACACAGCAACAAGGATTGGAGGGCAATCCAGGAATAGTTGAAAAGCTGATTTCATTCATTAGCTAAACTATCATTTCTATGTGGGTATAGCAAGCCTTGATCTCAGCATCAGAAAAGGCTAGTGCCTGATTATAGGATAGAGACATAGTGTTGTATATAAGGCAAATTCTGGTAAAACTTTGCATGGAATGTACAAAAGGTAGTGGAATAGGAACCCATCCCAAGGAGATGGATTTTCTGAAGCCTTCAAGTTAGATCAGGTGTCAGTAGGTAATGAAGGCTTAAGTATAGTGAAAGGAACTTAATTTCTAACAAGTTATGGGGGCGCGCTGATGGCGAGGTGACAGAAACTGTGTCCAAATCATCTGTAGAGGTGCCTGAATGTGTAGAAGCATTAGAGCTTGGAGCAGAAGATGGCCCAGAGCTAGTCTGAATGGATATTTTGTGCCTGAAACAAGCGGAAAGTGATGATGATTCATAAGGGACATCATTAATGGGAGAAGAATTAATTCTGGTAGGACTAGTAGTGGTTATTTTAGGAGCCCTACTGGTGTAACTAGGAGGGAAACAAATGTAGCCAGTAGGCTTAGGAGTATTTTGATTTATGGAGGTGTTACAAGTCTTATGATATCTGAAATAATTATTTCAGGCAGGTCCAAAGGAGGCATACCCCCAAGGTCTAGAAAAGGTGTGATGTAAATTGCGACATTTTCAGAAAGAGCACTCTTGATCTCTGGGAATGGTGCGGTATTTAGTCATGATACTAATATGATGGAAATGTTGATTATTAGATGGGCTATTTATAAGCTAAGAATGGCACAATAGAAAAGGAGTCAGTTGCACAATTTCTGAATTGAGCACTGAATGGTCTCTAAGGAACATGTGAAGAATTCTCGTCATAGAAAAAGGAACCCAAGGCAAAAGTGGAATCTGTCACAGTCGTGGGAAAGTCATATTGCAATGATCTGAAGATTTCAAGGGAACTCATGCATATATGACGCGGAGCATGTATTTTCTGCTATAGGGAGTAGTAATGATCTTAAGTTTTTTTGTTTTGTTTTCTTTTGTTTCATCTTTCAGAGGCACTTAGTAAACTGGGTGCACTGGAAAGTTTGGAAGAAGGATTATTTTTTTTGGGGGTAACTCATCATGTAGGGCTCACACAAGGAATTTAAATGCAAACATAAAAAAAATAAAATAATAATTTTTTTATTAATTTTACAGGCTTTGTACATGATAAATAATATTAAAAAAGAAGAAAATTTCTTTTAGTACTCTGCATCATCAAAGATTGTTACACAGAAAGCCCAGTCATTAACAGCTTCTTGCATGATTTGTTGCAAGGTGGTAATGAGCTGATTACATTGGTTATACTTGGCACGAGTATAAACCTGGACTTCCTCAAGAAATTTCTCAACGGCAATGAACATATTGTTCATTTGACGCATGGTCACATTGAATGGTGCGCAGGCAATTTGCTCTGAAAATTCCCAGTTTCGAGTCATGGAGGGCTCTTCTTTGTTGTCAAGAGAAGGGGAATCAGTGGGCCAGTCATCCAGAATGACGGCATTATCAGTTGACTGAATAGCAGTCAAGTCAGGAGTAGTGGGTTGAGGCATGCACTCTGGAGGAGCAATGGCATCCCATGCCGAATCTTCTTCCAGACCAGGAATGAAAAGTAAATTGTTTGGCAGAGGAGGCATCTCAGCATAAGGAGTGGCTGGCACATCCTAAGAAAGAAAAGAAGAGTATTAGTTTTAGGTCAGGAGAGGAAGAAAGAGAGAAAGGAACTTACAGTATGAATACTCTCTTCTGAAAAGATCAATTTAGGAATGGAAGCAACACTACTAGGAGTAGACACTCAGAGATCAACCCTGGAATGTTTGTTAACTGGAGGAGTAGTCTGTGCAGGCAAAGGACATTTGATGGTCATCTGACTCATCATATTCAAGGTGGAGGCGTCTGGGTTTAGACAGGCAACGGTGGGTGGTCCATCATAGCTACACTTCTTGTTGTGACTTTTGCAAAAATGGCACAGCTAAAAGAATAAAAGAAATGGAATTTAGTAATTATAGGATAAAAGAAAAGGAAGAAAAATGAAGGAAAACTCATGTTAAAATAAGTGTTGCCACAGCCGCATTTTGAAAAGTGGCAGGAGGTTATGCCATTTTCAATGCAGCAGGTGCATCTTGTCCTACCCATTAGTGTAGTAATTGGCATCCTGGGAGGAGCAGCAGGGTGCTGCATTTGCACAAATTGTCAGATGGTGTCCGCAACGTTGGTGGTAATTTCATTATTAATTGTGGTATTTCTTGAATTCAATATTTAAAAAGTTAAGATAATATAAAAAGCTATAAAAAGTAGAAGAAGAGAAAGATGATGGTATAGAAGAAGATGGAAGATGGAGGAATAATACGCTGCAAGGCATGGAGTATTTATAGGCTCCTGGGGACAGTCACAAGTAGAGGGAGGATGTGGTACGCACCTTTCAGGTAACTTATCTTTTCGAAAAATCAGCTTTTGTATCCCAGGAAGAATAAAGGGGAAGCATAGCACAGAAGATAGAACTATTATAAATATTTAATTATGGATTTAAAATAAAGAAGGGAAAAAAATTGCAGAAGGGTATTTAGGGTTTGTCGGCTCAGATTTTGCAGTGGGATGTGCCACATAAAGGAATTATCAACTTAGGAGTGCAAGCACTGAACATTATGGATTTGGATTTTTCAATAATTTTGTGTTATATGTTAAGGAGGATATTATGGCTCAAGGAAGGCCTCAAGTACATAGTATACTGCACTGCGGTAGTGTTGTAACTTACTGAAATAGGTAATGTAAGTTACAGAGGCTAACTAGTTAAGTAAATTGTCAGAACTATGGACTTAGTAATGAAACAAGGAGAATGGGGACTCGATCACAAAATTACCAAGAGTCGAAGAGACTAGGATCAGCACTGAAAGGTGACAATGCAGGAAGTAGTGCTGAAACAATGCAAAGTTACAGTCATAAGTGCGCATGTGGAACATGAGTGAAACAAGTAAATACTAGTTCTAGTAGGCTTTGGGTATTTTTAGGCGCTGTAGTTGTTACAAGATGTGTATTTAGTTTAATAATGAATTATTTTTTTTTATAATGTGGTGCTAGAAACAGCACCGGAGATCCACTAGGGAACTGTGTCTGGAGTGCTGAAAAATATAAGAAGGAAAGGCTATCTTATAAGAGTTGTGAGTAGTTGTTAGGTTAAAAAGATTATTATTGAGATCAGTCATTTGATTACAAAGATTAGAACTTCATATTATATACTTTCAAAATATATTGTGATATATAGTGATTTTGTCTATTTTGTGATTACTCTGATAACAAGTTTGTGCGTCTGTGTGTGTATTTCATATAGTTTAGTGAAAAAGAGCAACACAGAGAGAATAGATAGATTTAGTAAGATAAACTATTATTAGAGTTATTTTATTACTATAATAAGGCATATTCAAAGAGAGCACTTCAAGAGGGAGTAGCTGTGGATATTAGTGCTTATTAAGAATAGAATTATCCAGATAGTAATATTTGTTTTTCCTTATCTTTCAACTCATCTCTAAGCTCATAAACTATCCAGTCAGATACTAGTATTATACATTATTGCGCTGTCTTCAAAATAATAGTGGCAGGCGCTTCTTTTTAGAAATTAAAAAGAAGAACCAACCCATCTTGCATTGTGTCAACTGCTTAGTACTTTAGAACTCTCTACAACACAAAAAGCGATCTTGGAACAATGACATTCTATTTTGTTCTTGAAATAGCTGCGCTATTCAAAATTTAAAGTATACTAAATTTAAATATGCTTATACTTTTAAAAAATAAGCAATTTACATGTGCTTTAGCGCTAAAATCAAGGAAATATTCAAAAGGGGTAATTGCAGGTCTGAGGGTAAATTAGGAGGTCTGTGATAGAAGGAACAGGATGGAAGGAATATAAAAGTAGATGATTGATGAGAATTCCAGTGGATTAAATGGATCTGTGGGTTTATGGAAGCTGGTTAAATTAATGGGTCAGTTCAAGGAGGAATAGGATATTTAAAGGTAGGTTACTTTGGTTTGACTTTCTCTAGAATAAAATTATAAAATATATTTGTGAAAGTAGATAAATTCTTATTTTTCTATTATTATATTTTATGTTCTATCTCTTAATAATCAACTTTATTACAATCCTAAATACCTAAATCTTCCCTTTGATTATTAAGTTGAAAACCTTTGTGAGATTCACCATAATAGTTAGTGTCCCTACATTATACATTAATTATTCCTTGAATTATATTAGGAGACATTCTTAGTTACTCAGTTCTATCTTTGAATCACTTTGTCAAAGTAATCCTTTTTGCTTCAAAGTTGTAATTTTCCTCATCCTTTAATCTCACTTACTTTGGGATCATCCTTGACCTTGTGTGTAGGCTGTCCAGTGACACTTCAATCCAGATGATGTCACTTATCTTCCTGGAAATTACAGCACTGTGAGGGCCCATCACCTCCTTATTGTGTCCACTTCAAGCAGGCTCAACACCTAGACCTCCAGTAAGGACCCTCCATCAGAATGAATGATATCATGAACCCATACCATAAATAGAGAAAACAGATAAAAGTGGATACCATAAAGAAACAGATAAAATAACTCATCCAAAGAGTATAGAATGGAACCCAAAGCATATAAAGGAAACAAATAAACTTTCCAAGCCCCCAATAACATCCACAAGAATCCATATTAGCCAAGTAATAATATCCCAAGCCATAAATCTGTGAAAATACATCAAAGGAAGCAGATTAAGTTGTCCAAACTAGATATATATTCCTGAAAAAGGTGTATATGCTTGAGTAAGTGTTGTGAGTCCGTTGAATATGTCCATATAATCTAAAATAAGCATAAAAATAAGGCTTATAGGCTATTTATAGGTTAAAAACCACTTATAGAATTATATATACATAATATAACTACATATTTCACTGAAATGAGGTTTATGCATACATGTAAGCCTATGTATGTCTATAATTACTTAATATCAATTAAGATAAATGTATTATGACCCTATTAAAAGCTTAAATATTATTTTAAGGCTATAGATAAGCTATTTGAACTTATATAAGTTGTTTAATTGTGTAATAAATATATATATAAGAAAAATAACCATAATTTTTATTTCTAAGCTTAATGTAATTAAGGTTATCTTATTTTAAGAATAAGAAATAATCAGTCATGGGGATAACAAGGCTGACATTTTTAAAAAAAGGTTTCATCAAATTCTAACAAATGTTCATGTTAGTGCATATGCCATCTAGCTACCTGAAATCAGTCTCTTAAAACCTTTTCTTGTAAATGAGCTTCAGATGGATCTCTGGGGGGAGGAAATTGACATTGGGTTAAAATTTTGTTTAAAATAGCATGAAGATGTTTACAAAATTGGTAAAAGGTCACTTCAGGCAACTGTGGAGCCATTTTGGAAAGCTGGTATTTCAATTAAGAAATGTTTGAAGCAGATGAGCCTAAGCCAGCAACAGGAAGAAAATTAAATTAGAATTAAAAATATCTCTTTCAGTGTATGCTAGTATCTAATTATGATTTAATAGTAAATATTAATGGTCCAACTACTTATTGATAATTGATTTAGTGATTAAACCTCAGGGGAAGACTAATAAAATATTTATCCTAAGTTTTAACTCACAATATTTGGATTAGTGTGTGCTAGTGGTGGAAAATAGGGTAATAAAATATAGTTATATCTAATATAAAGCTAATATCAATTTATAAATGCTTTAAAATATAATTCTATATGATAATAATTTTTTTATAATTTTTATTTGAATTGTAGTAAGTAAGTGATGTCTAATAACCCGTTAAATCCTCCCTTACTTATACCAAAATCCACTGGAGTGCACAGACCTTCAATCCAGATGATGTCACTGCTCTCCCTGGAAATTAAAGCACTGTGAGGGCCCATCACCTCCCAATGGTGTCCACTTCAAGAAGTTTCAACACCCAGACCTCCAGTAAGGACCCTCCATCACAATTAATGATACCATAGACCCATACCATAAATAGAAAAAACAGATAAAGGTGGATACCATAAAGAAACAGGTAAAATAACTCATCCAAAGAGCATATAATGAAACCCAAAGCATATAAAGGACCTTAATCAACTTTCCAAGCCCCAAATAACATTTTCAAGCATCCATATTAACCCAGTAATCATATCCCAACCCATAAATCTGTGAAAATCCGTCAAAGGAAGCAGATTATGTCGTCCAAACTGGATATATATGCACCTGATAAAGGTGTATCTGCTTGTGTAGGCATTTTTATTCCATTTAATATTTCCATATTTCCTAAAGTAAGCAGAAAAATAAATCTTAACCGCTATTTAGAGGTTAAAACCTTCTTATAGACCTATATATACATAATATAACTACATATTTCACTGAATATGAGGTTTATTCATACATATAAGCTTATGTATGTCTATAATTACTTTATATTACCTAATATAAGTATATTATGAATGCATTAACACCTTAATAAGTACTATAGGGCTATAGATAAGCTTTTTGAACCTATATAAGTCATTTAATAGTGAAATAAATATATGTATAAGTATAATAACCATATATATAAGGATTATAACCGTAACTTTTACATATATACTTAATGTAATTAAGGTTAACTTATTTTAAGCATAAGAAATACTCAGTACTTGAGATACCTAGGCTGACACTCCATCACCCAAAAAAAACAATAAAAAAATTATAAGACATTTTAATTAATAAGTAAGGAGTGAATAGAATTTTTTTTTTTAATTTCTATTATATATATACTCAATTTTAACAGTTTTATTTGGGTTTAAATTTTTTCAAGAGATTTTTAAGATCAGATATTTCATTTTCTGGAATCCACTGGTCATATTCACTTGATTTTTTTTAAACCTTAATAGATACTCAACTCCCTTTTCTTTTGTAAGTTGTCTCTTTATAAGTATCTTTTCAATTTCTGCTTTTTCAACTATTTCTTCAGGTTTCTATTTATGCCTTCCTGATATTCTTGGAAATAGAGCAGTCAAAGCAAAAAATCAAGTGGCACCTGCTAGCAGGTGCCTATCCCTATATTCAGTTTTGATTTAAGAGTAAATTTGATTTGATCTTGCACAAGATATTGTGCTCATTGTTCAGTGTGCTGTCTTTCCAGAAGAATTACATCTGAGCTGAAATTGAGTTAAGTCAAAGATAGGGATTGGAACCTGCTATCAGGTACCCATTTTTTTTCTGGTGAGTATCATTAGAATTGTATAGTTTTATAAGAAAAATAACAAATACTGGATGTTTTCTATCATATGGTGCATATAGAATAACTTCAACAGCATTGCTACCAACCATCTTTTTTACTAAAAATGGTCCAATGAATGAAATATTTTAATTTAAAATAAACATTAAAATTGAAATGTAGTTTAAAAATAAGGACTTCATCATCCTCTTTGAATATTTGCTCATTATGGGCTTATCCCATCTTTTCTTCTCATACTCAAATGCCTTATTTATACAATCTTGAGCATGCTTTCTGAATAATTGTTGCATTTGAAGAAAACATTTTTTACCTGGATAGATATCCAATCTAGGTAATTTATTAAGAGTTTTAGCAGGGGTATTAGGTACATAACCCAACCATAACTCATATGGCTTTTTGCTAGTAAAAGAATGTACTGTACTATTGTATGAAAATTCTAAACCTGGGATAAGGGTTACCCAGTCATGAGTGAATTTTTCATTGTCTTTAAAGTCAAGACCAAAAGCACAATATCTTCTTATCATATCTTCTAAGTTTTGTAACATTCTTTCTGCTAGCCCATCAGTTTGTTGATGGTGTGCTGTAGAAAGTTTTAATTGGCAACCTGAAACATCCATAAGTGATGTCCAGAACTCTGAAGTAAATTTTGGATCTCTTTCTTAAACTATTTCTTTGGGTAATCCTGCTATATTTATTGTTTGTTTCAACCATAAAAAAGCTAAGTACTTTGCAGAAATCTCTTTGTGAGTAGGAATAAATTTACACATTTTTGTAAATCTATCTACAATTACCCAGAAGGAGTTATAACTCTTATTCCCTACTATTGGCAAACCTGTTACAAAGTGCATGTTAACAATTTCCCATTGAGATTTTGGTTGCTTAATTTTTTGTAACAAACTAGCTCTTTTTCCTGTAAATCATTTAGATTTTTGACAAGAATCACATGTCTCAACATATTTTTGAACATCATCAGACATGTTAATCCACCAAGCTGTATTTTTTACTCTGTTTAATATTTTATGGAAGTCAAAATGACCTGCTAATATATCATCATGACATTTAATAAATATTAACTCCTTCATTGAAGGGGGAATTACAATTACATTACCTATTTTTTTCTTGTAATATTTAAAACCATCCTCAATGGAAAATTTTCCTTTTTCTAATGCTTCCCTATATTTTTGTGGTAATGTTTTTATTTAAACACTCATTGAAGCATTAGATGGATCATATAATATTACAGTAATCTTACTCAAGTCAGGATCTGAAGCATAATTATCAAGAATTGATTGCATAAATTTATCCTCAAAATCTGCAATACAAATGCCATAAATATGAATAATCTTTGTTTCAGGAATATAAGCAGACTTATCATCATTATTTGGTAGAGGTACTCTATATAACAGATTTACATTAGAGGGTAAAGTTTCTTCTCTATTTTTAATAGTCATCCATTCTCTATATTCTTGTACATCCAATTGCCATCTAAACATATGCCTATTAGGGGTTTTCATGTTTAAGAGTGACTTAACTGCACTACAGTCAGTTATTAACCCATATTTTTGGTCTTCAAGGTAATAATGTAGCTTTTCAAGAGCCCATAATACTGCCAGGAATTCAAGTTGAGTAGCACCATATTTCAATTTACTACTTCTTAGAGTACGTGAAATATAGCAAATTACTACTTCTGAAATTTTACCTTCAATAAGTTGTTTTTGATGCAAAGCAGCACCCAAACCAATAAAACTTGCATCAGTATACAAGACAAAAGGTAATTGAAAATATGGTAATCCTATTATGGGGTCTTTCATTAAACATTCTTTCAACTTCTCAAAAGCCTGTTGTCTTTCATTATTCCAAATAAAAGCTTCTTATTTCTTTATCATTGTGGTCGATGGAGCAGCAATTAATTGGTAGTTATTAATATATTGTCTATAACAACCACACATACCAAGAAAATATTGTAAATCCTTTGAATTTTGAGGAATTCCAATATTCTTGATTGTAGCCACCTTATTTTGGTCTTCACATATTTGTAAGCCAGATACAATATGAACAAGCACTTTCAAAGACTCAAACCCAAATTTACATTTTTTCATTGCAAGGGTCACTTTTATTTCATCCATCTTCTGAAGTACCCTCTTTAAATGGATTAAGTGCTCATCATATGTCTTAGAGAACACTATGATGTCATCTATGTATACCATCAACCATCCTTCAATCAATTCATTATGGAATTTCATATGCATTAACGTCTGAAATACTGAAGGAGAATTTTGTGGTCCAAATGGCATCCTGAAATACTTATTTATTCCCACTTGTGTTGTTATCAACAAAAAGTTCTGTGAATACTTTTCAACAGGAATTTGATGGTACCCTTTATTTCCACTATGAAACTTATGTATTTAGCACCTTTAAGGGTAGCATGTATAGAGGCAATCCTTGGCAAGGGGTAAATATCATCTAATGTAAATGTATTTAATGCTTTATAATCACCACACAGTCTTGCTTTATCTTGTTCATAAGAAATTAGCACTAGTGATATCACACAATAATTTGGTGTAGTCTCAACCTTTTCAAGAATGTTCATGTTTAGAAACATTTTAATAATATCCTCTATTTCTTTCCTCTTCATTGGTGAATCAGGGTATGGTTTCTTTTTAAGACTAGCAGAAATATTATCCATTTCACAGGTTAAACTAATTTTCATCTCATGATCTTTAAAAAGGAAAAGCTCATTGGTCCCATGTTCAAAAGCCATTGAAAATGCTTTAATTAAGTCCAAAATATTTTTCTTCTCTGTTTTACTTATCTGAGTGCCAAATGATGCTTTTGAAATTTCTGTTTCCAGAAGTTCCATCTCAGTGGATTCTCTTCCTTTTCAAGGAATATCTATTACTGACTCAATGTGTAAGTCTGTGTTAAAAGAATTTATTTTAAATTTTCTTTTACCAATCATGTTAATTGTATATCTATTATTAGAAGGGTTTTATTTCACACCACACTTTCTCAGAATGCCATTGCCAATCATAAAACATCTACTAAAATTAGTATTATCCATTACTACAGAGTCAAAAGTTACTCTAACATAACCATGTTGATTTTTAAAAAAACAGCAGCTTTGTATCTACCAATAGAGTGTAGTACTGATCCAAAACCTCATATATTTTTATTTAGAAGGGGTTCAACCTTTGACTTATAATCAATATCAAATTTCTGTAATGTATATGCAGAGACAACAGAGCAAGAAGCTGCTGTATCCAATAATATATTTACAGTTTCTCCAGAAATTATTGCTGGAACCATGATAGGTGTCATTCTTAAGTTTTCAGCTTGTATATCCTTAATTATTTCAGAATCTTCAAAATTCATTAATGATAAATTTGAGTCCATATTTAATATTGAATTTTCAAAGGTGGACAATTTATCTTCCAACATAAAGACCTCATTTTCATCACTATATGAGATATTACTGTCATAATCACTTGAATTTTTACTTTTTTCTGTTTCTTTTTCAGATTAATGCTTATTTTCAATAATATTTATATTTATCTCACATTTGTGACCTTTGAACCAAGGCTTATTACACTTATAACAAGTAGTAGTCTCATTCTTTTTAGGTACTACAGGTGCAGAAGGTTTTTTCTGCTTTCTCTGCAGTGGTTTTGAATTTCTGATTTTACAAAGGTTCATTATTTTGTTTATAAGTGGTGTACCTTGCTTCATACTTATGGTTTAATAATATTTCATTACAAATATTAATAAATTCAGAATATTCATTAATCATTATTTTTCTAGCTACCACAATGTCTCTGAAAGATATAGGTAATTTATATATTATTTTATCTTTCCATAAGTTAAAATCCATGTTTGGCTCAATGGCTTTTTATATTTTATTTAAATTCATTAAAAATACCATAGGTTTGTCACCACTCAATGGATTATATCTTGTTTTCTCATATAGTCTTTGCTGAGTTAGTCTGAATTTAGAACCTGAAAATGGTTTTTCAATCAGGTGTTTCCATTCACCCCAAGAGTAATCTTTACCCTCACTTAGTACAGCTTCAAACCATAATAAATCAATATCCTTAAATAATGAAATTAGTTTTGATGTTATTTCTTCATCTGGTAACTTATATAAGAATTGTAAATTGTCAATTTTTTGATTAAAATGTTTCCAATCAGAACTGGCTTCCCCATCATAAGTTGGGTACTGGTAAATTTTTGGCCAATTCTTCTGATTGTATTTAATCTCACTAATCCTGGGCAAATTCAATAACTCCTTTACTTTACATAAATGGTTTTGTATTTCCTCTTGTACTAATTTGTGACTCACATTTGCTCTCACAGATTTGACACTTACACCAGATGTTGTCATTTTTGGTGGCGATGGGAATGATTGAGATTCATTTTTGCGAATGAATGGATTATTATTATACTGTGTATGCTTATTATTATCCTGATTCATTAGTAGATTGGAAGTTTCAATCTCAACCTAAGTTAATCTTTGTAACAAATCAGAGATAATTTGATTTTTTTGTGCAAAAGATAATTCTTTTCTTGATTCATTTTTTAATATATGTGCTTCATACAATTTTTCTAAATCACAGAATTTTTTTGAAAGGTCACTATATTTAATACTTAAGGAATCATATTTAAGAGTTAGAGCCAAGTTTTATTTCTCTAATTCTTTGTTTCTTGTAGCTAGTTGAGAAATATTCAATGTTAAGGACAAAATTGTGTCACTTGTGAGCTTATTTTCCTGTTTCTCACACTCAGTCATTCTATTCCATGATTCTGAAACAGTTCTATGGACAGTTGGATTTTTGTAAAAATACTCAACATTTTCCTTCTCAAATTCTTCACTATTTTTTGATGCTCTAAAATCACTAATAAGTGGTAACAACTGAGGGTTAATTGTATTATTATCATAAATAGTACTATTATTATTGAAAAAAGATAAATCAGGTGTATCTAAATCAAAACCTGATTGTCTTTAGTCCTCCTCAATTTTCTGAACAGATTTCACATCAATTATATTACCTGAAATTTAATAATCAGTATTTTGATCAATCTCAGAAGGCAATCTACTTACCAAGGGATAGAAGAAAGCTCTGATTTTTGGTTCCTTTGCTTTGGCTTGTAGGGGTGAGTTGAAGTGGTCTGATGAGGGGGTTTATCCTTGTTGCAGTAGTGACTGGCCCACTGTTGGTGAAACCAATCCCATTTCAATTTCTCTACCAAGATCATGTCCTGAGACTGACCTAATTCTCCTTAGATAGGGGGTTTCTGGTTTAGCTGTACTCCCTTAAGCTCCGCCAGAGCTTGGTTTAATTGCTGGAATCCTATCCTGCAGTTGGTTTCCACCTTTTCCACTTCCTTTATGATAGAAGATTTTGACTCCTCCAGCTTCAGAACTTGTTTTTCCAAGTGTGACAGTATATCCTGAAGAGGAGTTGATGTCTTCTTTATAGTTATCTTTTTTTGGAGGGTGTCCTTTTCTTCTATGTTCATTTTTTCTGGCTGTGGGTAGGGCTGAACTTCCATAGTGATATCCTGGTACATTGTTTTTAGCTTTAGACCTGGTATTAAAAGAAGGTTTATCACCTACATTGTCCAGTGGAGCACTAATTATGTCTAAAAAAACTATTTTTTACGCCTACAAAATAAAAAACCTGTATGGTAATCAGTAGAAAAAAAATATTAGCAATATAAATACTAATAAAAGTGGTGGAGCTTACCCTGAATTTATATTTTAATTTATTTAAATAAAATATAATAAAATTTGAAAAAATCTGTTAAAAATTCAATAATAAGTTTAACCAGACATTCATAAGGGTGAATAATTAGCTTAAAAATCATTAACCAAATACCAATCTAATTGGGTGTTATATTGGTGACCAACTACCAAGTGAAATTGGGTTTATATTGGGTACAGTTACTACTGTAAATACCTTATTTTTATTTTAAAAAATTAGTAGAAATATTATAAGGGTTCTTTTTCACAATCACTGAGTTATTATGACCAACTAATTTTCTGCAGACCCAAAAATCTAGTTTTTATGAGCTATACTAGAGTAAAAATCACGTCCTAAGGCTTATACTAAATAATATGTAATAATTAAGGAAAGATCCCTAATTGTCAGTGTATGCTAGTACCTGATTATGATTTAACAGTAAATATTTATTGTACAACAACTTATTGATAAGTTATTTAGTGATTGAGCATCATGGGAAGACTAATAAAGTAGTTATGCTCAGTGTTAACTCACAATATTGGGATTAGTGCATGCTAGTGGTGGAAAATAGATTAATTTATTATAGTTATAGCTAATATAAAGATAATATCAATTTATAAATGCTTTATAATATGTTTATATTTGATAATAATTTTTTTATAATGTTTATTTGGATTTTAGTAAGTAAGTGATGTCCAATAACCCATCAAATCCTCCCTTACTTAAACCGAAATCCACTGGAGGGCACAGACCTTCAATCCAGATGATGTCACTAATCTCCCCAGAAATTACAGAGCTATTGTAGGTAGACTCTTACAGTTGCCTTGCTGTAAGCAGAATCCGAAGGAGTTGGATAAAACAAAGAGAACCCTGCCCTTCTAAGTAAAATAATGGGTTTTCAAATAACTAAGCTTACTAGTCTACTTGAATTCATTTTAAATATATTCAAAACTCAGATTTTATGAATGCTTATTGAGATTTAGAAATAGCACCAGTTGAGAAAGAAATACTGATTACAACAATTAAGGTGTACCAGTGAAAGATCTGTAAAGAAAGACTTTTATTTTCTATAAGATTTTTATTTTTAATGAGATGACAGTAAAAAAAAGTCCCTGAGATGGAGACCTTTTCAATGATACACTATATGTGATGAAAATATAATTTTTGTGTTGTATTTCAAAAAATTTATAAATTATAAATGTTATAAGGGTATTATAGTTTATTTAAATTTGTTGTTATATATTTAATATTGTTAATAATCAAAAAAGACTCTTAATATCAAAACTCAAAGACAAAAAACATGTAGAAGACTACGATTCTCCCCCTTTCTATCTGATTCTCCTACTCCAGACCTTTCCAAAAATACCCTACATGCATAGGATCTAAAATAATCTATTGATCTAACAAGCATAATAAATTCTAACCAAATTTTTCCACAATAGCCAAACTTTTCTGCAGTGACCAAACTTTGCACTGGTGATCAGACTTTTCTTCAGTGACCAAACTTTGCACTGGTGATCAGACTTTTCTACAGTGACCAAACTTTACCACAGTGCCCAGAATTTTCTGCAGTGAACAAACTTTACCACAGCGCCCAGACTTTCCCATTGTGAGAAAAATTTGCCACAATGATCTCTTTTTGCCATAATGAGCTAATTTGGCCAGAGTATTCTAAATTTGCCACAGTGAGTTAATTTTGTCACCATGACCAAACTTGGCCACAATGACAGAATTTTTCCAGTACACTTTGCTTTTGCACTGGAAAATCACCGGAGCAAACCAGAGCGCACCAGAAAAAAAGTGGCCATTCCAAGAGCACACTTCATTCACCAAAAATACAAATGCATAAACCCATAAAATCACAAAAGAAATACCACATATAACCATTCCAAAACACCAAAAATCAACCCAAAAAATCCAGTTAACTCACTTCAACCAAATTAACACCTGGTAACACCATGATTTTCTTCCAACCAAGTTCCAATCAAATTTTCACCTAAGTGGCCTACCCAGATTTGGAATTCTACATCCTCCCTCCAATAAGCAATGTCCCCATTCCAACAAATTATGCATTCTAATTAGTTTATTTTGATGAACGTTGTTTTAGCTGGTCTTCTACAAATTTAACCTGTTTGTCTTCTTCTCTGGCTCTTGATATAAATCATAATAATAATAAAAATAATTTTTTTTGATGATTCCACTGCTGAGAGAAAGGTTTGAATCCCTTCAGACTCCCATATACCAGTCTTCCCACTATGTCACAGCATTAGAGAGTGGTCTCCCTAATGAGCCAAATATGCTTGTTTCCATTCTCATAGGTCCCCCCACTTAGCCAAATTCTTTGATTCAAATCTTGCCATGAGGTCCTCCAAGCTTCCACCAAACAGCCTAACACTGAGGCTTTAAAATAAAACAATAATAAATCCAACTACCACCCTGATTTCTGATTCCTTAATCACAATTTTCATCCATTTGCTATTCAGAAACCTTAACAAAATACTTTTAGCCAGGCTTCCAATATTTAATTTTAAACTTTTAAACCATGTTAAAGCGCCACAAATTTCACCAAATAGATTGACATTCCAGTTTAAAGTCTTGGTGGACCAAACATTTAATTTATTTCCAGTTCCAACTACTATCCTAAACCTTTCTTCAAAAATATCCATAAAATTTTGAACGTCTTGAAAATTAGCCAGTTTAAAGTCTTGGAAGACTAACAGCATATCTTGAAATAAAATCATAAACAGCCAGTTTAAAGTCTTAGAGGACTAAAGATCCAATTAGGAACCAAATTCTTGAAATAAAATCATAAAAAATATCCAGTTTCAAGTCTTAGTGGACTAACAGATCCAATGAGGAACCAAATTCTTGAAATAAAATTGTAAAAACTATCCAGTTTAAATTCTTAGTGGACTAAAAGATTCAATGAGGAGCCAAATTCTTGAAAAAAATCTTTAAAACTATCCAGTTTAAAGTCTTAGTGGACTAACAGATCTTGAATACAAATAACACCTTAAAGAAGTCTTGAAAAGAAATTGGTTTAAAGTCTTGGAGGTCTAAACATTTTGAAGTAGGATTTAATTTCGCTCAAGCTCCTCATGGCCCTTTTTCTTATATAAAATATACTATAAAAAAATAAACCAAAAGAAAATTGAAAATTAAATTTAACAAAATTAAAAGAAATAATTGTATGTTTATATATTTATTTTATTTTTATTTTATTTATTTATTTATATTTTTATTTATATTTTATATTTTTTATTTGTTTTTTTTTGAATTTTTAATGATGAAAGTAATAAAAGTTTATAAAAGATTGTTATGAAATAAAATTTAAAATTTAATTTAAAAAAAATATAAATGAATTTGAAATATAAAATTTATGAAATGTAAAATAAAATTTAAAAGATGCCCCCTGGCAAATTGATGAGCTGTACCCTCGACATCATACCCACATCAAAGTGCAACTTGATGTTGTTACACAATTTTGAGAAATTGAAAATACAAAATTAATAAATGAAAGTTTAGAAAAAAAAAATTTTATGATAATGATCACAGGGTGGGCTCCCTCCAATTTGTAAAAATTATTAGAGACCACCAGTGAGTATCACCCTTAACAATATTTTATAGTATTATAAAAATTAAAATGAAAGAAAAACATATTTTATTATATAAAAAATCTAACATAAAAGAAATAACAAAAACAAAAATAAAAAAGAATTATGAATTGGGAAGTGGGAGCATTTTCTCTTTGTACGTAACAGTTTATAGTCTTAGTGGACTTCTTATAGATCAAAAACAAAGCCAGGATTCAACTAGAAATAAGGGGAAAATTGGTAACAAACATTGTGAGGTAATTGTGTACAGAGCAGCCAGCCCATCAATTACGCCCAAACTTGCCAATATTTAATTTAGAAGGTTCCCCTGTGAACTCTTCATCCAATAAATTAAAAAAAAAATTATCAATCCAACATATATCTTCTCCATAATTTTTCTTGCTTTTAAGAGTTTTAAGAATTTTCAAACGAATGTCTTCATAAATGTTGTTAATTTTGTTAATGTTTTCGTCTCCCATGCCATAGTAAAATGACAGTAATATTTTTAATAAGAAAGTAGTTTATTCTCATTCCGGAGTTAAACTTTGACAAAAATTTATTTAATCAATTATGTAGTTTATCCTCAATTTGGAGTCAAACTTCAGGACCCTGGGTGCCTCTAGGATAGAACCGCTTGACTTGATCGGCTGCTACCCTCTTCTTCAAAGCTACTCCATCCAACTCTTCTAGCACATATGAACCACCAGATACTTGTTCCTTGACTTTATACGGTCCATTCCACCTATCTGCAAACATCTTGCCCCATTGGCTCTCCAAACTCATATTATACACCAAAACCATATCTCCAGTTGTCAAAGGTTTTCTAAGTTGATGTGCCAACCGCTTATCCCAATATCTTACTGACTGAGTTCGGATCTTCATCATCTGAAAATATGCCTTTTCTAAGTACTCTTCTCTCTTTTCTAGTTGCATCATTCTTGCACATAATAGATCTTCAGTAGTCTTGACCGTGTCCCATTCAACTCCAAAATATGATTCAGCTTCCAAATCAACCAGTGTAGACAATCCTATAGTACTAGAGATAGGCCTTGACCAAGTGAGTTGGAGAAAAACCAGAGAGAAAATCCCTTGTCCCTTTAGAAAAATAAGTGAGATTTACCTGCTACAGTAAATTGGTTCCTGTTTACCAAAAGCCCCTTTTCCAATACACTTGACTTCTTGATCAGCCAAGAAATTAGTCCGCAGACAGACTACCAGACCAAAGAACTGAAATGTAGACCAATGTCCACACCAGAGAAAGCAATGATACTTGATATAGGTTGAAAATCCACACCAGAGACAGCAATGATACTTGCTATAGCTTGCAAGACTATAACAGAGAAAACAGTTGCTAGTAAAGTTAAATGAAGAACTTACTTGCAACAAAACACAGCCGAATTGTGGCCAACAACAGTGTAAACTGAGAGTGAGGAACTAGGATATCACCTCCGGATAGTTGTATGATAATATAGATATTACCCAAACTGTCCTCCCTTCTAAATACACACGGACCACCCCTCCACCAGGTCAAAAGTTAGACGACTTGCAGTCAAGTGGTTGTTTAGTACCTGTGGTCTAACCTCAGTCAAACCTGTGTTGGAAATTTGGTGGGACAATTTTTCATCATGACACATAGCTCATAGCTGAATCATTAGGACCAATTTTAATTCTTCATATAATGCTGTTTGCATAATTTCCAACAGGCAATAGATCATACTTTGGTTTCTAAAAGGCATATATTGAATTCATAATGGATATTACAAAGGTGATGAATAGGCGCCAGCTATACTACTTAATGACATTATACAGACAGTATCAGATAAAACACCACCAAAGCCACTAGGATTGAGAGTTCTTGAAGCATGTCCAATAATATCTTTATGAGTAATAATAACATTTTTAGACCATCTATTGTAGCACCAAAATGTTTTGAATCCTGCTTTGGAGAAAGGATTTTCTATTTTTTTTTCAACAGCATCATACAATCCAACTAGAATAAAGATTTGATCTGGGAACTTCTTTGACTCCCACATTCTTAACACCACTCCAACCTTGTTGCCTTTTTATAATTTGATCTCAATATTCCCATTCCCTTGATGTTTTGAGTATAGTGAGAAGTATTTACCACCAAGGTTAAAGTATTGGAGATCAGTAAGTTTAGATGGAAGAAATTCTAAAGCACCAGTCAATTTATCTTTTTCAAAAATATTTGAAAAACACTTTTTAACATCAATCTTGTTTAAATAATCCAGCCATAAAACATATTCTTCATGGAGTAGTTTAACAATTGATTTTGAAGTCTTTTTTTTTTCTATATCAAAAACATCTTTCATTTTGTTTTCAAATCGATTGTCATTCCTCTCAAGAAGAGATTGAAGCTGCCCAGTCAAGATAAAAATTTTCATAAATTTTTTGTCCATTTCATCTAAAATAAAAAATATTAAAGTAAATAATTATGAGGAACCAAAAGATTATAGGAGCACATACTTTTTTTATTATTGTGTGAGATAGATCCCAACATTCCATTTATACGCTCATGAGCCCAAGCTGCTGATGATGGTGCTGGCCCAAATCGTTGCAGAACTTCAGGAAAATGTTGGGCTAAGTGGACATTAGGCTTGATTTCAATATGTGGCCAAAATTCCTTAAGACATTTCATATACTCTTTTAGATGATCCTGAAGAGATACAATTCGTACTTCATTTAATTCAAGGGAATTTAAAAGTTTGATAATAGATACCAACAGGGAAAGACACTTTATCAACTTCTTCTCTCGAGATTCAAAATTTTTTATATTCCAAACTGGGAACAAAGCAACCACGTAATAAATTTTGTTTAATAAAAGCCATTCATCTGCCTTGAGATTTGTTCCAGTCTCCCCTACATGGTGTGGAACATGGGTTAAACATGAGGGAATGAGTGTATGCCCAATAAAATTTTGAACAATCATCAATTTGCTAGGCCTTAGATTTAAATCAGAAGTTAAATCATTTGGTGCTGCAGCTGATCCCAATTTGATTTTAGGTCTAAAATGGGCAGAAAATTCCTGAAATGTGGACCCTAAAGAAAATATTTATTAGGAAAATGTTTAATTAAAAGTAATTCAGTATAACTTACTTGAACTATCTACATCAGAGCTTGATTCTTATTTCTCTGAGCTGGCTTTAACACCCTGTGGATTTGTACTTCTTGATGGCCCAACCATTTTTAGAGCTTTTCCTGCCTTCTCCTGACCAATTTCATCATAAGATAGTTTTTGTTTGAGGTTTTTTCTCAATGGCATTATCACTACATGAACTGTAATTTTTTTCTTTCTACTTTTACTTGAATCATGAGAAGTAGAATTTGAGGGGAATGATGGTAGTTTTGAAATCTTTTTTTTGTTAATATCTTAAATAAAGATGGATTAGAGGAGGAGCTGGAAAATGAATGGTGACTGGATTTTGAAGAGAATGAATGGTCATCCTGAAAGCCTTTTTTTGAAGATTTTTTCTTTTCTTTTTGAATGTAATCACCAGCTGCTGTAATAAGAAGGTAATTTTTACTGAAGTCTTTGGCAATACCAAGAAGTAAGCAGTGCATAAGTTCTATTCCAACAAAAGAGACTTGTTGCCAATATGGAAGTTCAAGAAGAGATGATTATCAAACACCTTTGTTATCAAAGATCTTATTTCTTGCTTGGGCACTGGAAGAATTTTTCCATTTAATAGCTTGAGTTCGGTGGTTGGAATCAGTGCGTGATAGGAACTCAGCAGGAAGTTTACCAGATTTCAAATCTTCTTTAGAAATAAAGCAAAATGAGCATTGATTATTTGAGCTATAGCTGGAAAAACCAAAGAGCTTCTGGATAGCTGGTAGGTCACCAATTAAAGGAAATATTGCAGCATGTATTGGTCTTCCTTCAGGATAACGAAATGTCTTTGAAAAAAAGCATCCTTTCCACAGCTTTTGAAGTTCTTCTAAAAGAGGTGAAATAACATGATTACACTGGTCCAAACTAGGTTCATGTGGCCCAGGTGTGATTCCTGCCAAGAAAAAGTGTTGCTTTTTATATCGTAAATGAGGTGGAAGATTTAGACAAATCAAAATAATAGATCCAAATGACACCTGACTATGACCACCAATTTTATTCCCAAAAGGATTAAACAAATCAATATACAGGCTGAAAACAAGATTATCACTTTTATTTGTAAAATAATCTCCTTTTATATCTTTAAATTCCTTCCAGACTGAACCATCCCAAACATCGCACATTTTTCCTCGTGTATTATGTGGCCTCCTTAATGAGTAATCCAGATCATCCTCAAACCCTGGAAGAAGAAGAAGGCAGGCTAGCCAAGATATAAGAGATTTAGTTGTAAACGTTTGGACTGGAACTAAATCCAATGTTCGATTATCTTTTTGCTAAAACAATGTATGATTGCATTTCAACACAACATTCTTTTTACGAGGTATGGCATTGAGCGAAATTTGACTATAATGGGCATGTTCAAAGTTGTATTTGTTAGCTGTTTTGAAAGGTTGATGAAAGCAATTTGGACAACATAGAATAGTTGTAAGCGGCGCATGTAGGTTGAGTCGGTTGAGAACAGTGTAAATGCTATGAGGAAGCTGTTTAGACTCATGCAGGAATTTTTCGGCATCTTTATAGGTTTTAGATATTAAATTAATCTTGAAAAATTCAGCTTGAATCCGTATTTTAATTTGCCTATCTGATAAGTTTTGAACCAGAAGGCCATGTTCCTGATCAATAAGTATAAAGAAAATCAATGGTGATAGATGTGCAAGAGCAGGAGGAGCAAAGGCAGAGGTTTCAATTTGTAATAAATTTAAAAAGGAAGAAGAAGAATTTTTGAAACTTTTTGATTTTTTGACAATTGAGGTGATTGACTCAGCATCATCAGCATCAAGACTTAATGAGTGTTTTTGGCCAAACTGATGAGATAAATATGTTAAAAAAAGCAAGAAATTAAAGTAATTATAAATTTAAGTAAACTTTAGGTGATTACCTCCTCAGTAGTGGGTAAGAATACTTCATTTGAAGAGCTTGCTACAGGAAAAAAAGAAGAAGAAGATTCTTGGTGAGAGCTACTTTCGGCCAGAGGTTGGTGCTCAGGATCTGTGGATTGGTTGATCAACTGACTTTGTTTCCTAAAAAGCGGAAATTTATCTTGATTCTTGTAATATGCAGTCTTAGACATTGAAAGCCCCTGAACTATCTCACGTTCACTATTGGTGAAAGATTTTTTATTGCAACCAAGCTCAGAGCAAGTGCAAACAACATATCTAGTAGGCATGTTCAGCAGAGAGTATGTTAAAATAATAAGAAAACAATTTTTAAGTGGTGGTATTTGGACAAGATGGCATAAAAAGGAGAAAATAATGTATTCAAATTCTAAAATAATTTTACTATTCAAAATGGCTATTCAATACAACTTCACCAGGAGGAAAATTCTAAACAAAATTTACAGGTGAAACACTAAAGCAGATGGGAGAGAGAAGGGATTGTAAGAGAACAATTATGGCATATAAGTAAAAACTGAGAAAGGCTGAGATTATCAATGTTGTAACAATTGGTGGGAAGATTACTAGGACACAAAAGTGTATGTGAAGCAATACTTGAATCTTTTCTAAGAGATACAATATTTTTAGAAATATGTCCATGATTTTTAGATCCTCTTATCAAGTTAAGAGTAATTTGATCAACTTGTGAGTAAAAATTTGACACTTCCTCAGAGTGCCAATATGGTTTCCTTTTCCAAAGATTTCCTTCTTGATCTTCTTCAGTGTCAGAGTGGAAGGAAGGATTATCAAACAAAAAGATATGTTTGGCATCAAGACAAGCTACAGCTGTTTTCCTACAAGAAGCATGCAACTGAGAAGACAATTATTAATAGAAATTTACAGAAAAAAAATTCTCACTCACTTTCTGCCTAGTATCCATCATTCTTCTTCTAATTAGCTTAGAAAAATCTAAAGATTTACTGGTTGAAATTTTTCCTCGAAGCCATCGTTCCAGAATTAGAGGCACAAACTTTATTATTTCTTCAGAATGATCTATGTGAAATTGATCAAATGCCTGGTACTTATGGGCATAGCAATAGTGCTTTGTCAAGTGTTGAATGATTCTTTGAATCCAATCTCTGTGCTCCATGTTGAATGAGAGGCATAAGCGGGGAACCCCAACATTAATGGCATCTTGATGGAAAGTATGGTAAAAAACCAGGGGAATAGTTTTTTGGAGTCCAGATGGTTATAAAGAATTTTCTTCAAGGGTGTACATATTTTCAGGTGGTGGAGATAAATTAATAGTAACTAGTTCATTTGAAAGAGATAATAATTAAGCAGTGGTTGGTGGAGGTGGGAAATTGTCCAGCTTTTGACATTTTCCCAAGACAAGTTTCATGAAGTCAATAACTGAAATTGTGTAAGCAGCCTTAGAACTTGGAACACCAATTTGGGAAAGAATTTTGTTAAAAGCACGTGTGCTCTTGAAGCCTGTGGTAGGAATCAAAGAAGAAGCTAATACAAGAGGTGAACAAATTACTTTTAAAAAAGAATGAAAGCCTTACATGTTGGAAGCATTTTTGAAGGTATTTTTTCTATAATCTATAAATGTGAAATTTTTCTAGATTATTAAAATGTAAGGGTATAATCACCTCCATATATATTATTTTAAAAATATGCCCCTTTGTGTAAAATTAACAAAGGAATATAACATAAAAAAATTTCCTTTGTATTTGTGACACAGTAGAAAATTTATGAAAAAAAATACATGGCTAAGCTAATTAATTGATAGTGGTCAAGTACACTGAAGACTTCAAAATTTTCTTAAGGAAAAAAATAAAAAAAAGAAAGTTTAAAATTTAATGTTTCATTCAGGAAGGGCAAGACTAATAAAAAAATAAATTTTAGTTTGATGGTGATGAGATGGTAGAGTTTATGAAACATACTTAGCAACATCTAACTTAATGGTTTTTACCTAGATCAACAAAAATTAATAAGAGAGAATTTTTAAATGAATGTGAAAGAAATGGTGCTGACATGTGAAATATTTTCCTCAATAGTAGATTCAACAATATACTTGTATACATAAACTTCTTTTTCTTGGCCAATGTGATTAACAGGACCAATTGCCTGCTTCTCAGAAGCTGGGTTCCAAGTTGGCTCCTAAAGAAAAAAATCTTATAAATAAAGGTTCTTGCCAAAATTATAAATACTTACCATTAAGAACACATGAGATGCTATAGTGAGATTCAATCCTTCTCCACCTGCCTTGAGATTCATCAGGAGTACACCAGTCTTGATAAGTGAAAATGACTTGAGAACATTCTTGCGCGTACTTTCATTGGTTGTGCCATCAAATAGAATGTGACGTATTTCATAATCATCAAGTGCAAATGAAATCCTATTTTTTTGAAGACATATCAGTTTTAACAGAAATAAAATGGTTTTAGGGATCCAGTATTAATTTCCAAAAAACCTACAACTTCAGGGTAGTAGTCCACTCTGAGAAAAAAATGCACTTCACATTTGAATCCTGTGAAATTAATTTGTGAAGTGTTTTAATAAGGTGAACCAATTTTGGACTATCCCTCCAATTCATATGCTCAACAGATTTGATCTCTGAGTCATATGGCATTTTGGGATGAGTACAAAATCTGCGCAAACTGGTCAATTTTGCTAAAGTTGATTGATCTTTTGAATGGAGATTGTCACTACTTCCAATTCCAAGAGATTGAAAAGTTTTTGAATGCCTTTCAGAGTAAAGACAAGCAAGTTCCTCAGTAAGCTTGATGAATATTGTATTTTCATGTATAGAGGGAGTGAGCTGATCATTAATTGTGTCTAGGCCAACTGATTGTCGGGATCGTCTGATCATTACATCACCCAAGATATCCTAAATTAAATTTTTGACCTTTGTGTAATCTCCTTCTTTTGCATGCTGTGCCACATGCTGATTCCACCCAGCAGGAGTAGTGAATTGTGCAAGTCGAAGGAACCTGAAGATGGCATACAAATCTTGACAGCTATTTTGAATTGGTGTTCCAGTAATGCACAGCCGTCAAGAGGTCTTCAAGCCAAGGACTGCTGTTGAGGCCTTGCTTCTTGATTCACAAATGTGGCTTCAAAAAAATTGGACTTAGAAGTGAAAAACTAAGAGTTGGAAAATTTTCAACTTACTGAGCTTCATCTAGAATAACACGAAACCAGCGAACATGATATAACCCCTTGTTTGTGTTGATATCCTCCAAGTCATTTATCACCAGATTGTAGCTAGTCAGAAATACATGTGAATCAGGCCAGCTGTTGAAAGTTTCGTGTTGTCCTCTGCCATGGTAGATAGTGATTTTGAGATTGATATCAGCTGATACATGCCGGATGATTTCATCTTTCCATTGCTGAAGCAAGCTTCTAGGGACAATTATTAAGTTTGCCTTTAGTCTTGGAGTGCTTGACTGTTCTTCAACATGGTGTTAAAATTGAGAAGCTTTGTCTAAGGTGTTGAAAATTAATGCAATAGTGGTAACTGTCTTTCCTAGACCCATTTCATCTGCTAGCAGAATTGATTTGGGAGGAGAATTCTGGAGGAGTTCTTGGCTCAAATAATTTTCCCAGCTATTCTCCCCTGTCTGTTGCCAAAGGTAAGTTTGGGTGTGGGATTCTTGAGAGAGCATAAAAGAAAACGCATTCTTTTGGTGTGGTAGTAGTGTTGTATTTAAATTTTGAACATTGATTTCGTGTATAGGATGATAAGGTGCAGAGGGAAGTAAGGAATCGGTGGAGATAGATGGTAGTTGATTGCTTTGATTAAATAAATCTTGTATGGGATAGTAAAATTTAATTTATGGGTTATAGCCAGGTGGAAGAATAATTATGTTGGAGATCAATGCAAGTGCATGGGGGATGGTGACTAAGAAATTTGAAATACAGAAAATCAAAATATTAATTTTTAAGGGATAGTCAGCACCCTTTTGGGGTAGGAATGTAGCTTCAACCCATAAAGGGGGTGAATCCTGCCCAGGAAGCCAACCCCCAACAGGAGCAACTAAAGTCTGATAACCTAGTTGGCCAAGTAGGTCATATAGGATTTGAGAATGAGTAGGGCACAGTTTACCAATGTTTATATGAGGTGATTGTGCCCTGACCCTTATAGTATGTTTTTTATGAGAGAGATAAAGTGATACAGGTTGCTCCACCAAACCTGGGAAGCTAAAAGAGTCAGATATGTGAGATTGAAGCAAGCCAATGCAGACAGGAGAGATAGAAGAAGATGATTCAATCTTAAAAAGAAATATAATTTGAGAGAAAAGAAGATAATTCAGGAAGAAGTGGGTATTTAAGCAAGATACAAAAATTTCATTGCCAAGAAGTCACATGATCTAAATAAAAACTAAATTTATCCATGTTGATTAAAGTTGTGCCAAACTCTGTAGGTCCAGATAAAATATGACAAAAAAGATCAGCAAGTGATATTAACTGTGTTAAACTTTTTAAATAGATTTAAATCTCAGGAGGTACACATAAGTCATATGAGATTTTTAAAATTAAATATTTTTTATTCATCAATAATCTAAACAGCACATGTAGGATTTATGAATTTAGTTTATCTCCCAAATAAAAGCATATATTTGGAAACCTTAAAAAACAAGAATATATTGAATGTTCCACCTTTTCAAGTGGAGAAAACAATTTTTGGACTGAATAAAAGTTTCTATGGACACAGAACTACATCCATTAATTTTTATGTTTCCATTACACAGAATGGCAACGAGAAGGCAGGATCATGAATATTAGAAATATGACTTCATTTACAAAACTTCTGTTCTTAAACTGCTTACTTCAATTGGTTAAATTATCTGTAGAACACAGCCAATGAGTATGGAAAATCTGATATTGTACAGAGCTTATAATTTAACTTGTGGGATCTTGTAAATACAAACCACGGATTACACTTAATAGTGTAAAACAAGTCCTGGAAAATTCACAAGATCATTTATTTTCATTAATATAATGAATTGTTTATATAAAATATAAAATATTGCTCCTCTTTATTTTTCACAAAAACATCCCAAAAATTTAAACTACATTTTAATTCAATATATTTATCATCCAGTACATACATATGAGTAAAAATAAAAATTAAACTTATAATATTAACACAACACTTGCACAACTGGAAGGGGGGTACACTAGTGTCCAGGGGTGCACCACCCAGCCCCTTGCAGGCAGGTGCTAAGCCCCAATCAAGAATTTAAAATGCCACTCACTTCTTTTAAGTTAAATATTATGAAAAATTTCTTTATTAAAATGGACTATCATGTTTTACTTGAAAATTTTCTTATTAATAAATCTTTTGAGCTTTTTCAAAAAGCAACTTCTGTTGATATAACCAATCACATATTCAAGAAATAATAACTATATATATATACCGTAAAAACACGCAGATGGCAAGGCCAATGCATTATGTAATCACAATAATTGAAACTAAATATTAATCAAGAAAAAGGCTAGTGGAGATGAAATAAGAAGCATACATACAGGGTAACACATTTTCCCTCATGAATTTCTCTTTTCAATCAGCATTTGAGAAACATAGATTTCTTTTCATACACCATCATCAAAATGAGAATCAAAAATTTAAAAAATGTTTTTTATACATTTCATACATAGAAATAATGTGTATGCATGCTGTTGTGTGTTTTCTTTGTTTGGGGCACCAATTTTGCATACATGAGGCGACATGTCGCCTCATGTATGCATGTAAGTCAAATATTGCTGGGCTACTTTAAACTTGAGAAGCAAGTTAAGTGTCAGCCAGGCTACTAGACTTACCCAGTGAAATAATTAATTATTTACTGGATGAAGCCGCACCTTATCATTTTTAATTATTATTTAATTATCATTTAGTTACATTAAAATTAGTTATAATAAATTAACTAATTACAAAATGTTAAAATTAAATTAATTAATTAAATAAATAATTAAA
This sequence comes from Hemileia vastatrix, assembly GCA_030280995.1. Lineage (NCBI taxonomy): Eukaryota > Fungi > Basidiomycota > Pucciniomycetes > Pucciniales > Zaghouaniaceae > Hemileia > Hemileia vastatrix. Next base: position 22,639,500 of record JASXTE010000012.1, on the reverse strand, counting down.
ATTAAAATTATAATTTTGTCCCTTATATTTTTCTCTAACACCGTGCTCATTTGACAGGTTGGGAAAAAATAAAATTTAATATTAAAAAATAAATACAAAGATAAAATAAGATTTAAATATTCAAATAATATTAAATATATACAAAAAAATCAAATTTCTTATTTAGGATTGACTTTTAAAGTTAATATTAAAAATATTCATGTATTTCTGACATACTCTGTAAATACATCTTTTTGATGCCTTCTTTTTAGAATAACTTTATTATTTGAAATACTCTTTCTGGAATGTTCTTTTTCTCTCTCTCTTCCTACTGTTTTTAGAATTTGATTTCCGTGCTTTGTCTCTCCTTTGCCTATAAAAGGCCTCTCTTTTTGTTTTCTATTAATCATTCTATTTTACCAACTCATTTTACTACAACTACAACAATTAAAACTTATTTCTTATATTTTATATCTTTAGTACTTACAACAAACGTAATTCTAATCTATAACTTATATAAAATATTTAAATCTACCTCTTATTTTGAGTAAAAGAAATCATACTTGATTGAGAAATACGTACCTAACTTTTGAGAGTCAAATAATCCTTATAATCTTCATATTACACCGTAACAAAGCTTCTAGACCAAAAGTGACCCTTGACAATTGGGATCCTTTCCGAAATATCGACGGCGCAACTTTAATTGAGGCGTAATTGAGGGGACCATTGGCGTACAAGTACCTGTAAAGGACAAGTGGAGGCGAGAAAACGACAAAAGTCATACGTCACGTGATAAAAGTTTTTGCTGTGAACGGGAATTGAACCGCGCTCTAAAACTTAAGTTCATATACTGACTAATGATCGTATATATCGTGGTAATTATTGTTATTACTATTTGTGGGTTACTCTTCACTCTTCATTTGCTACGTATTTCCTTTTACTCAGCACTCTGTAAGTGGCATTAATTTGCTCATTTTGCAGGGGGAGGTGTCTGGTAATTGGAATTTATTTTTATTATTATATTTTTTTTTATTTTTCCTGGTTGACCATAATAGAGCAATAACTGTTCTTAGTCCCAGAGGTAATAAAATAATTATATTTTAATATTAATTATTATCATTTTTCAGTTGACAATTGTCCTGATTAAATTGAATTTTAACTGTTCCAGTTGACAAATTGTCCTGACAATAATATTTTTTATTAAATAAAATAATTATTATAATTTTTCAGTTGACATTTGTCCTGATTAATTTAAATTTTTAATTGTTCCAGTTGACAAATTGTCCTGACAATTATATTTTTTTTTTAATAAATAATTAACATTTCATTACTTCAGTTGACTTTGAGTCCTGGTAATCCAATAAATCTTTTTAAGTAATAAAATTCATATTTAAATTACTTCAGTTGACATTAAGTCCTGGTAGTTAAGTAATCAGTTAAAATAATTTTTATTAATAAAGATTCATATTTGATTCTTTTAGTTGACAATAAATCCGGGTAATAAATTAGTTGATTTAAATCTTGAAAATAAAAATTAATAGAAATTCTAATTTATTTCTACAGTTGATTGTATTATCCTGGTTTTAAATTTTTCTTTTATTAATTTTATTTAAGTTGATTTTTATCCTAAAAAGATTTTTTTTATTATTTTTATTTTATTTCTGTTAAATAAAAATTAAAAATAAAGACTAATAAATTTTTTGTCTCTTCCTTCATTTCAGTAGAATCTTAAAATGACTGATCAAAGTGGTTTTGCTGCACGTGAAGAAGAACTAGACTTAATTGATTATGATGAGCCTACTTCTGTAAGTTCTCCTTTAACAAGAAGAATTTCTCAAACTAATAAATCCTTGCCCCAATCAGGATGTAGAAATGGAAAAATTAGAAATCCTAGTGGACAATACTCAGGATCAGAAGCCCAGGACAAACCCACCAGAAGAGCTTCCAAAAGGCTTCAAGATAAAAAAGATGCTGTTGTCCCAGCAGATAAAGAATCTGTCAACCCACATAAAGGAGTTAATGACAGACAGCTTGAAACTAAAGTTAAGGGTAGATGCCTTGGAAGAAAAGGTGAAAAGAACAGATACTTTTCTCCAAGAGAAAAGGAAACCTCTTCCTCCCAGGGATCAACACAATTGGCTCCCCAATCCCAAGAGATGGTGGAAGTGTCCAAGTGGCAGTGGGACTGGCTCAACACACAGTGGGACTACTTGGCTCAAAATCAGCATCAGTTACCTCAGGTAGGTCCATCAAGGCCCACCCAGGCCAACCCCACTCCTCCCTACCCTTATCAAGGAGGCAAAAGAAGAAGGAAGCCCAATATGGTGATACCCAGCAAACCCTGGTACGTCCCTCTATTGATTCTCAAGTGCCTTTTCTTGTGGCTGACTCTGTTCCTTCAGGTAAATCTGGAAGACAGGATGAAAACTTGAGACCTATAGAAGCTGGGAATAGTAGACAGTTATCTCATGTATCAAATCCATTACTTTTAATTGCTACCTCAATGATTAATCTTGATATGGCTGTGATTGATGAAACTCTTGACCCTGAGTTCTATGAGAGTCTGGAAAGTTACTCAGTTTCCTTATTGAGAAACACTCCAGATGTGGCAAGAATTAATGATGAGCACTAAAGAGATATTATTGCCAAGCAAAATCATATAATGAACAATATGCAATTGACTCAGAGATATAATAGTTTGTTAACTGATCAGGGTTATCAAGAATTAAAAAGTGAAGCACAGAGAGTCTCTGATGAATTGTCTCATTACAAAGCAACCCATGAAAAGAAAATTGCTTTATGGCAAAATATAAAAAATGATTTATCTAAACTAAGAGATACTGTATCTGCCTGTTGCCAGGAGGTAGAGATAGATAAGATAAATCTGAAAAGATTGAGTGACCATTTTTCATCTTTTCAACATAAAAATCAATTATCTTTTGCAACTATCAATGAAATTTTATCTAGTCTTCCAAGAATGAAAACAAGAATATAAAAAACCATTGAAGAAAAATTGAGCTCATTGTTAAATGACCAAAAATATTCTGACAATTCTGTGAAGGAACATATAGTGCAGCATGCTCAACCAGTACCTTTGGCTAGTTCATCTAAAATAAAAATTGATCCAGAAATACCTGTTGATAACACTAAGTTTCCATCAAAAACTGATGATGCACCAGGATCTGCAACAGAAGGATTAAACAATGAGATTTCAGAACAATTAGAGAAATTACAGCTGCTTCTTACTCAGAAACAAGCTAGTACTAAGGAGACTCCTTCAAATCAAAAGAATTGGCCAAAACTTGACCAGTACCCAACATTTGATGGTGATTCTTCCTCTGATTGGCAACAATTTATTTGCAGAATTGATAATTTAAAAAATTCTTACAAACTCCCAGATGAGGAAATTGTGTCCAAATTTATTTCTTTGTTCACTAATGTTGCCCTGATGTGGTATGAATCTGTTCTCCTTGATGGGAATGACTACTCATGGGAGGATTGGAAGAAATTAATTAAAGCACAATTTGGTGGCTCCAAGTTCAGAATGGCTCAACAAAGGCAGTATGAGAAAACTAGATATAGCTCTTCTACTGATAAACCTATTGAGTTCTTAATGAAACTTGTAAAAATCTTAAGGGCAATGGACCCAAATATGGAGGTTGATTTATGGAAGGACAGGATCCTCTATAAATTACCAATGTCTCTGAGAGACTTGATTGTGGCTAGGACTGAGTTCTCCAAAGAACCCTCTTGTTTCAGTAATACTTGCAATGAGATACTTCTAAACAATAAGTATGATGCAAGAAGATTCATTACTAGGACCCCTTTGGAGAAACCCTCCACTTACCAACAAAAACCTCTAGAAAAGGTTGGTAAACCTTCTGCCCCTGTTGCACCAAAGAAGTATGCAACAAACACTTGCTTCAAGTGCAACAAGCCTTGGCAGAAAGGCCATGTTTGTGACAGGAAGATAAATCTTGTAGAACAAACAGAGGAGCATGCTGATGACACAGTGGCACTGGATGATACATCAAGTGATTTTGCCAGCAATATTTCATATGAATCTCAACAAGAAATCTTGATGCTGGAAGAAGATATTCATTATTTAAATACTATTGACATTGATAATAATGATTTATCTACAGTTGAGGATGCTGAGATCATAAAGAACATTGAGGATAACTCAATTGTTATTGTCCCTCTGAAGGCACCAGTCTTGATCAATGGAACCAGCATTGAAGGTGTTCTGGATTCTGGAGCTGGAGGAAGTGTAGTATCTGAAAGAGCACTTGCCTCAGTAGATCAAGACTATAAATCTAAACTTTTGCCTATCATTTGTGAAAATTGGAGATGGTATGGCTCTGTTTTGTCCCCCATTGGTAAATACAAAGCCACAGTGTTTTTTAAATATAACCATGGTTTTGTAAGAGCTATTTGTGATTTTGTTGTCATGAAAAATGATAACTTGAGCAATTGGTTTATTGTAGGGAATGATATTTTAACCAAGTATGGCATAAATTTGGATCCTTCAAACCAATGTTTCACAATGGGGTTGAATGGGAAGAGAAAATTTAAAATTTACTCCCCTAAAAAATTATTAAAACCAGAATTGAACACTTGTAATTCTGTGGTTTAATATAAAGGAAGATCTACAAAGGAAATGCATGCCCTTATGTCTGAAATTGACAATGCTTCTTTTGGAGAACAACTTTCTGGTGAGGATAAAGATTCCATCATTAACTTGATAAAAACTTTTTCTACGGCCTTTGCTCATGGGTCACATGAACTGGGATTAGTTAAAGAGGAAATGAAACTTTCATTGTCTTGCCCATTAACTGATATACCACCTAGTTTAAAGAAGAAGCCTTATCCTGCTTCTCCCACAAAGAGAAAAGATATTGAAGATAATATCTCTACCCTTTTAAAAATGAATATTATTGAAAAGGTAGTTGAAGCCCCTAAATATTGTGTTATCTCACCTGTCCTAATTTCTTATGAGAAAGATAAAGCCAGGTTATGTGGTGATTATAGAGCACTAAATACTTATACTGTTGATGATATCTATCCTTTACCTAGAATCAGCTCTATACATGCTACTTTACAGGGTGCTAAATATATCAGCTGTTTGGATGGTAATAAGGGATATCACCAGGTACCTGTTGAGAAAAATTCTCAGAACTTTCTGATGATTGCCACTCATATGGGTATTTATAAGTATATTAGGATGCCTTTTGGCCCTAAAAATGCCCCTTCAGTTTTCCAAAAAGTAATGGATAACACATTCCATCAAGAGATAATTGAAGGTTGGATGATGGTTTATATTGATGATATCATTATATTCTCAAAAACATTTGAGGACCATCTTAAACACCTGTGTAAAGTATTCCAGAAAATGGACGAAATAAATATGACACTTGCTTTGAAGAAATGTAAATTTGGTTTCCATTCTTTAAAAGTTCTTGGTCATGTTGTTTCAGGCTTACAGATATGTGTTGACCAGAACAAAGTGGCAGCCATACAACAGGTGAAAGCTCCTACAACAGTGAGAGAGCTCCAAAGTTTTTTGGGAATGTGTGGATACTATAGACAGTATATTAAAAATTACCAAGTCATAGCTTTACCACTTACCCAATTAACTAGAAAGGATGTTGCTTTTGTCTGGAATAGTGAAAGACAAAGAGCCTTTGACACTATGAAACACTGTTTGATGTCAGCACCAATTCTTGCTTTACCTGACTTTTATCAACCATTTGTTTTGTACACTGATGCCAGTTTTATTGGTCTTGGTGCTGCCCTCCATCAAAAACAAGTGATAAATGATAAAGTTTCAGAAGTAGTCATTTGTTATATTTCAAGAACCTTGAGAAATAGTGAATTGAAATATGGTGCTACTCAATTAGAGTGTTTAGCTGTAGTATGGGCTCTAGAAAAGCTTCATTATTACCTAGATGACCAGAAATTTGAACTTGTCACTGACTGCAGTGCAGTTAAATCCCTTTTAAACTTGAAAACACCTAATAGACATATGTTTAGATGGCAGCTGGCTGTTCAAGAGTACAGAGGGAGAATGACAATTATTCACAGAGCTGGTATTGGTCACTCAAATCTGGATATGTTATCAAGGTTACCCTTACCAAATGATGACTCTAATCCTGCTTATGATCCTGAGGAACAAATTATCCATATCCATGGGATATATGTGGTTGATATGGAGGAAGAGCTATTACAGCTTATTCTGGAATCATATGATAAGGACACTGACATGAAAAAGTTATGCACCATATTAAATGATCCAAAGAATGCTTCAATACAAGCATTAATTAAAACCCTCCCACCAAAGTACCAAAAAGCTTTGGAAAAAGGAAAATTTTAAATTGATGAAGGATACCTATATTATAGAAGAAAGTTGAGTAATGTTATTGTTATTCCTCCTTCTATGAAAGAAATCATCTTGAAAATTTGTCATGATGACATATTGGCTGGACATTTTGATCTTGACAAAACAATGATCAGAATAAAGAACACTGCTTGGTGGGCTAATATGTCTGAGGACACAAAATTATATGTTGAATCCTGTGATTCATTCCAAAAATCAAAAAGATTAACTGGTAAAAGAGCAGGATTAATGCAACATATTGAACCTCCTGATGCTCCATGGCAAATAAGAAACATGGATTTTGTAACAGGATTACCTATTGCTGGTAAAGACAGTTATAACTCTTGTTGGGTTATTGTGGACAGATTCACAAAAATGTGTAAATTTATCCCTACCCACAAGGATGTTTCCACTAAAGAATTAGCTTTCTTATGGTGGTCTCATATGTTTAATACTGCTGGTTTTCCTAAAGCCATAATCTCTGACAGAGACCCTAAATTTACTTCTGAATTTTGGATGTCTCTGATGGATGTTTGTGGTTGTGATCTGAAACTTTCTACTGCCCATCACCCTCAGACTGATGGTTTAGCTGAATGAATGATTCAGACTTTAGAGGACATGATAAGAAGATATTGTGCCTTTGGCCTTGAGTATAAAGATAATGACAGATTCACTCATGATTGGGTTACCTTACTTCCTGGGTTAGAATTTGCTTATAATAGCACTGTTCATTCTGTTACTCAAAGAAAGCCTTTTGAGCTCTGGCTTGGATATGTTCCTAATACTCCTGCCCAAATTCTCAATAACAAAATACCTAAATTGGATATACATCCTGTTGTAAAATCTTTTCTTCAAATGCAACAACTATGCAGAAATCATGCTCAAAAATGTATTGAAAAATCATTTGAATATGAGAAGAAAAGATGGGACAAATCCCATAAAGAATACACTTTTAAAAAGGGTGATGAAGTGTTGATCTCTACAGTCCACTTCAACTTACAAGGTAATAACAAATTAAAAGATCCATTTGTTGGTCCTTTTGTTGTCAGAAGAATGATTGGAGATAATGCAGTTGAAGTTATTCTGTATTCCCCATATGACAGAAAACATCCTGTTTTTCCAATATCTCTTTTGAAACCTTACACATCCAATAGTGATTTATTTCCAAAAAGGAGGGGTAGACCAAAGAAAACCCCAAATGAAATCACTGAGACAGCAGAAATTGAAAAAATTTTAAATGACAGAATAGTCACTGCTGAGAAAGGTACAGAATACTTATTGAGATTCAAGAATAAATCATCTGAATATGATTCTTGGATACCTGGGAAGGAGATATCTAATCTTCCTACTCTACTAAAAAAGTATAAAAAGAAAAAATCATAGCATTTTTTTTATTGTTTTTTTTAGAGTGAGGGAGTGTCAGCCAGGCTACTAGACTTACCCAGTGAAATAATTACTTATTTACTGGATGAAGCCGCACCTTATCATTTTTAATTATTATTTAATTATCATTTAGTTACATTAAAATTAGTTATAATAAATTAACTAATTACAAAATGTTAAAATTAAATTAATTAATTAAATAAATAATTAAAATTAAAATTATAATTTTGTCCCTTATATTTTTCTCTAACACCGTGCTCATTTGACAGGTTGGGAAAAAATAAAATTTTATATTAAAAAATAAATACAAAGATAGAAAAAGATTTAAATATTCAAATAATATTAAATATATACAAAAAAATCAAATTTCTTATTTAGGATTGACTTTTACAGTAAATATTAAAAATATTAATGTATTTCTGACATACTCTGTAAATACATCTTTTTGATGCCTTCTTTTTAGAATAACTTTATTATTTGAAATAATCTTTCTGGAATGTTCTTTTTCTCTCTCTCTTCCTACTGTTTTTAGAATTTGATTTACGTGCTTTGTCTCTCCTTTGCCTATAAAAGGCCTCTCTTTTTGTTGTCTTTTGTTCATTCTATTTTACCAACTCATTTATTACAATAACTACAACACTAAAACTTATTTCTTATATTTTATATCTTTAGTACTTACAACAAACGTAATTCTAATCTATAACTTATATAAAATATTTAAATCTACCTCTTATTTTGAGTAAAAGAAATCATACTTGATTGAGAAATACGTACCTAACTTTTGAGAGTCAAATAATCCTTATAATCTTCATATTACACCGTACCAAAGCTTCTAGACCAAAAGTGACCCTTGACATTAATTTTGAAATTGCATACATGAGGCGACATGTCGCCTCATGTATGCATTATGGGTTCTCCTATATAGAATAAACATAACAGCACTTATACATTTGTCTGTTGAAACATGCATACATGAGGCGACATGTCGCCTCATGTATGCATGCATGTGTAATAGGCATGTGTAATAGTATTAATAGGTCATTTTTACCTACATTTTTTGGCCCTAGAAGAGGGCCTGCATGCATATATGAGGCGACATGTCGCCTCATATATGCATGCTTGTAGTTAAACAATATTATACACCACGCAATATAGGGGGAGGACTTGCTAGCAAGTCCGCAACTTGAAGTCAGATGGAAATCAGATGGAACTCAGACTGAAGTAATACTGAACTTTCACTTGAAGTATCACACAAATAACAATGGATCTATATTGAAAACATAGTGAAAGTGTGAGGATAACTGAATGGAAGCCAGAAAAAATCATTCCATGAGTCTACTCAATGCAAAGTATTTTTTGAAGATCAGTGACTTTTTCTATTACCTACAACTGTTTTTACAGAATTGAAAACTATGTTTCAGCTACTATTTTATGGAAGTGAACTCTGTTCTTCGCCCGAAGAACAGAGTTCATCCTCCTATTTTCACACTCTGTTTTGTTTCAGCTAATATTTTATAGAAGTGAACTCTGTTCTTCGCCCGAAGAACAGAGTTCATCCTCCTATTTTCACACTCTGTTTGCACCAATCTCCATCCCTTTCAATTCTATCAACACATGCTTGTCTTCCCTTCCCATGCCTTTCGCTATCCTCCCAGCCCCATTGTATGCCATCCTCTTTTGATCCCCATTTCACCCCTCTCAACCTCTCCCAGACCCTTTTCTTCATTTAAAATGCCTCGGAACCCTTAATCTTCCCTTCCAACTCTTTCCCAACCTTTTCGCTACCCCATACACCCTTCCTCACCCCTCTCTCCAGCCTTTCCAGCCCTTGTAGCCCCATTTGTGTTCAAAGTAAATTCAATACTTCTTCATGATGGTTTCATCACTTCCTCAATGTGTGCTCAAAAAGATATGAATTAGGGTTCAAGGTTGCGGACTTGCTAGCAAGTCCGCCCCCCATATTGCGTGGTGATATATTTCTTACCTTGTATTCCACATGCATACATGAGGCAACATGTTGCCTCATGTATGCATGTGTGTTAGCCCATGTAAATATAAAAAATTACTATTTAATATATACAATTAAACATGTATGCAATAAAACACCATCCTTGCCTTTGAACTGTATTAGTAGCCTGGAAATGACTTTACTTAACTGCATACATGATGCGACATGTCACCTCAAGTATGCAATATCTCTACATTTATAATTAAAAATTTAACTTACAAGTTGCATACATGAGGCCACATGTAGCCTCATGTATACAATATCTCTAAATTTATAATTTAAAATTTCACTTACAAGTTGCATACAAGAGGCGACATGTCGCCTCATGTATGCAAAATGGATCAAAATGTATTAAATTGAATACATGAGGCGACATGTTGCCTCATGTATGCAAAGTACAATTTTTTAGCGGCTATTAATAACCCTGCTTACTATTTTGCATACATGAGGTGACATTTTGCCTCATGTATTCAATTTAATACATTTTGATCCATTTTGCATACATGAGGCGACATGTCGCCTCATGTATGCAACTTAAAAGCTAAATTTTAAATTATAACTGTAGAGATATTGCATACATGTTTAATTGTATATATTACATAGTCATTTTGTATATTTACATGGGCTAACACACATGCATACATGAGGCGACATGTCGCCTCATGTATGCATGTGGAATACAAGGTAATAAATATATAATATTGTTCAATTACAAGCATGCATATATGAGGTGTTGTAGACAATCCTATAGTACTAGCTATAGGCCTTGACCAAGTGAGTTGGAGAAAAACCAGAGAGAAAATCCACTGTCCCTTTAGAAAAACAGAAAGAGATTTACTTGCTAAAGTAAGTTGGTTCCTTCCTGTTTTTCTAAAGCTCCTTTTCAACACACTTGACTGCTTGATGAGCCAAGAAAGTAGTCCCAGATAGACTACCAGACCAAAGAACTGAAATGTAGAACAAAGTCCACACCAGAGACAGCAAGATACTTGATGGAGGCTGCAAATCCACACCAGAGACAGCAATAATACTTGCTATAGCTTGCAAGACTATAACAGAGAAAACAGTTGCCAAAGTTAAGGTAAATGAAGAACTCACTTGCAACAAACACAGCCAATTGTGGCCAGAAAACAGTGAAAACTGAGTGAGGAACAATGAGATCACCTCCGGATGGTTGTATGATGATTAAGGTTGCCTCAAACTGTCTTCTTCACTATGTACACACAGACCACTAACTAAGAGCCCATGCGCACCCACCAATCTGGCACCTGTACCCGCCAAATTGCATAAAAACCCTCCTGGAGCGCTCCCCAACCTTCTAAAACAGAGGCAGGCAGGCGGCCCAATGTTGGAGATGCCGCCTGAAGCGGCCCGGCCTCCCTGAAGCCAGAAAACCAATAAAAACCACTAATCTACTTAGAAAAATTAGCTACAACTACTAAAAACTTTAAAACACGGAATTTCACTATAAAAACATTGTAACATGAAATATAGAGAAAAATTAGCTCTATCAAATGGTACTAAGCACTTAAACCTAAGACTGCACCACCAACACCAACACACTTGCCCACTATCAAGGCCAAGTTCCAACAACACACATCTTAACAGAAACAACTTCTGCTTCACTACTTCCAATCCACTCCTGCTAGAGAGCCACAGTACATTGAGAACAGAAGACACCCCATTCACCAGTTCAAGGCTAATTCTGAAAACTTCATTTCATCTCTTGATTCCCTCTGTAACTCCACTAGCACTTGGGTTTGATTCAGAAAAGAAAAATTGACCACCCCCTCTATAGGATGCAACCACAAACAACCCTCAGTTTTAAGTCTTGGGGGACCATTCTCATTTTATAGTCTTGGGGGACTCAAAAACCCTCAGTTTAAAGTCTTGGGGGACTCAAAAACCTAAATCATAAACCTAGAACCAGAGATCAACCACATTAAGACACAGAGAAAAAACTAACATTATGGGGTAATTGTAAATAGAGCAGCCAGATTATCAATTACCCCCAAACTTGCCTTTGCTAAATTCGGAGGCTCCCCCTGTGGATACCCTCCACCAATCTTTCAAAACCAACTCCAACAACAAAAACATTTCCCTCAGTTTAGAGTCTTGGGGGACTTACAACCCTCAGTTTAAAGTCTTTGGGACTAACACAGTGTTCAGTTTAAAGTCTTGAAGGACTATCCTTGATAAAATCTTGAAACCAGCCAGTTTACAGTCTTGGAGGACTACTAGATCCACAGTAGTAAAATTAAATTCTTGAATAAATATTTGAAAACCAGCCAGTTTTAAGTCTTGGAGGACTAACAGAAACCAGATTTCAGTTTAAAGTCTTGATGGAATGGTCTTGATACCATAGATCTTTCAGTTTAGAGTGTTGATGGACTGGTCTTGATAACATAGCTTTTTCAGTTTAGAGTCTTGATGGACTGACGGAATTTTGCATAAAATGGACGCAGCCAATTTCATGCAGCACACCTCTACAGCCAACCTGCTGAACTTCCACCTTCTCTTCATCATCTACCCATCAATGACAAAAATCTCCTCCTATCCCTTTTCATCATCTTTTCTCACCACAGATCATGGCTGGAACTCCTGATGTTAACCCTTCTACTCTCCCTTGCTTCACTTCTCCTAAGGACTATGCCTGCAAACAGTGCATCCACATGTGCAGACCTTGCACATTCAATCTTCCAAATCCTGAATTTAAATTCTACAAAAGGGCTTGTGACTCTTGATATTCCAAAAAGAAAAGATGTGACAGAGACGCCAACTACCCTATTCCTCCGCCTTCTTCTTCTCACAAATACATCTCCAGATCCCCTACCAGATCCCCGGAGCTTGGTCCTTCATCTTCCTCTCTATCTTCTGCTCCTTCCAGAAGATCCAGAAACTCAGCTTCCCGCACTATTCCCAAAAGACCAGCCTTAGCCTCACAAGAAACTGCTTTTATCTCTGCCAAATTTGCTCCAAAAGCTTCAAAATCAACTCCCAGGCTTCTAGACCGCGTCCAGGCGGCCTGGCCGACGTTGGGCCGCCCGCCCTCCTCACCAAACAGTGAAAATCAGGGCCAAAACCCCCAAAAACGGCCATAAAATAGCCAAATTCATCCAGACAACAACAACAACTCAACCCAACTACCTCCTACTGCTCCCAGAGAAATGCAATCCACCCTTCCAAAGTCCAAAAGCACCAAAATTTCCCAGATTTCTAAAAGAACTGCCAGAGAGCCCCAAGAAGAAACCAGAACACCACACACTGCTCCACAACAACATCTTCGTCCCCAACTAAGACAAAGAATCTACACCTCTCCTCTGTCAGCCAACTACTCTTCTGACAGTTCCATCTCTTCAAATTTTCCATCCAGAAGAGAGCAGTCTGCTTCCAAATCCCCCTCTCCTGCTCCATCCTTTAACAACCCTGGTACTCCATCACCCGCACCTCCTCCATCTGAATCCAACAGAAATAACAACCACAACAACACAACAATCTCACTGCTCCAACTAGGCCCCAGGAAGCTTAACATCCCAGTTCACCTTCTCAGGATCCTTCAGAGGAAGACCATGAAAATCCATACCTTTCCCTAGTTGATCCACCCACTATGACCATTACAAAATTGTCAGAGATCCAAATCCCAGCTGCTTACAGATTTGATGAGCTTCCAATCTGTAAGTACCAAATTGATTATTCCTTTTCTTCAACAAAAATAATTACTGATCCAATTCTTCTTGTCTAGTTGGAACCCCTCCTCCTGAATCTATTATTGGAGTTGGCCAAACTCTTGAAACTTCTTTGACCCTGGATTATGGAGACATGAAGAAACACCTAAGCACCATGTGTTCCAACATGCTAAAAGCCTTTGCCCTCCATGGACCCTTGAATGACTTTGAAAAATCCCTGAGAAAGAGCCTACTGGACGACCACTGGAAAATGTCTAGGATCATTAAACACACCCTCCAGCACTCCATTCCTGCCTCTTCTTCTTCCTCCTCTGAACTTCCCTCTAATCCAATTCCTGACCATTACAATCCCTATAATCTCTCCAGCAGGATGCACTTCAAAGAACACAGTGCTTCCCACAATCCCAAGAAAAAACAAAAACTTCATCACAATCCAGACTAGCCACCAGAAGCTTCATCATCCAGACAATGAGCTCCTGCAAAAGATTAGAAACATTATAATAATATAAAGCAATTAATAAAAATAATTTCAGAATTTTTTTTTTTTTTTTTTACATCTAATATACTAAATAAAAAATTTTATAAATAAAATGAAATGAAATAACATAAATGAAATAAAAAAAAAATAAAAAAAATAATACAAATGGTATCCCCCAGCCAATTGATGAGCTGATCCCCTGATACCTTACCCACATCCAAGTGCACCTTGATGTGGATACACTATTAATTCTTTTAAATGATTAACAGAAAACAAAATTCAAAAAATTTAGAAATTCAGAAGATAATAAAAATAATGAAACACAGAAACACATGAAATAAATAATAAATAAAAAAGAAAATAGCATTGCCCAGCCAATTGATGAGCCTTTCCCCACCTATGATTGCCCACGTCCAGGTGACCCTGATGTGGTAACACCCTATATTTTTGATTTTATAATTTTAAACAACCCCCATAAAAAAATTAAAAGAAAAAAGAGAAAAAAAGATAAAAAAAACTAAAACTGCTATCTAGCAAAAACATAACTGCAAAATCAAAGACAGTCCAGCTCCATAGATGGTCCAATAAGGGAAATTCCAGTCCATAGAAATGATCACTGGGTGGGCTCCCTCAAATAAGTAAAAATTATGGGAGCCCACCAGTGATCCACCACCAATCTGAAAGAACCAAAGATAAAGAAGCCAGTCCCAAACCAGTTTAAAGTCATAGCAGACTTGAAACCTAAATAATAAACAACAGAAATAGAATTCAACTAGGAAAAACAAAAGACTTGAGACAGAAATTCTGGGGTAACTGTTCTACAGAGCAGCCAGCTCATCAGTTACCCCCACACTTGCCAATAAAAATCTAGAAGCCCCCCCTGGGTACCTTCTAACAAAAACACAACATCCAACACAAAAAACCAAAACCAATAAGAGTGAAGAGTCCGGCATTGGAAACCAAAGGAATTTCCAGTTTAAAGTCATAGAGGACTAAAACCTGTGAAAAGAAACCAATACTAGGGTTCAACCAAATTAAGAAAAAGGGTTGGAAACAGACAATCTGGGGTAACTGTTGATATAGCAGCCAGCCCATCAGTCACCCCTAAACTTGCCAAGATCAAATCTAGAAGCCCCACCCATGGGTAACCTCTAACAAAAAGTTTCCAAGACAAAAGTTGCTCTGAAACACCACAAAATTCCAAAACAAAATAAACGTTCCATAGTTTATCCTCTTTGCGGAATCAATCTTCTTCATGCCTAGTGCCTCTGGGATAAAACCTCTTCACTTGGTGTGCAGCCACCCTCTTTTTCAAGACTGCACCATCCAACTCTTCCAAATCATAAGAGCCTCCAGACGCCTGAGATCTGACTCTGTAAGGTCCATTCCATCTGTCAGCAAACATTTTCCCCACTGACTCTCCAAACTTCTGTTATACACCAAAACCAAACAACTAGGTTTCAAGGGATTCCTGATTCTATGAGCCAACTTCTTGTCCCAATACCTGACTGATTGACTCCTAATCTTCATCATTCTAGAGTATGCCTTCTCTTGACATTCCTCTCTACATTCCAACTGTTGCATCGTGGCACAGAGCAAATATTCTGTTGAGTGCACGTCATCCCAATCAATTCCAAGATAAGAGACAGCTTCCAAGTCCACTGGTATAACCGCTTTCTGACCAAACATAAACTCATAAGGAGAATAGCCAGTTGTCCTCTTCACAGTGACCCTATCAGCAAATAACACCAAGGGTAAATAATGCCTCCACTTTTCAGCACTATCTCCGCACATCTTCACCAAAGCATACTTGATAACTTGATGGCCTCTTTCAACCATGCCTTCAGCTTCAAGATATTATGGTGTAGCCACTCTAATCCTAGAACCAACACTAGCCACAGCTTCTTTAAATTAGGCACCAAACTCTAGTCCACCATCAACATTCACCAACTTCATCAACCCATACCTATAAATCTACTCCTTCTTCAAAAACTCTGCCACATTCTTGGCAGTCAAATTAACCAGAGGTACTGCCTCAACCCAACCAGACAAATCATCCCTAGAAACAATCAAGTATTTATACCTGCCCTCTTTAATATGGACAGCATCCAGACTGACCCTTCCAAAAACAGTTGATTCACCAGTAGCACGGCCGACCTCTTTAGGTTTCAAGTGACTTCTTCTTTGACATTCTTCACAAGATTGAACCCAACCCTGCACAGCCAACTTCATACCTGGCCACCAAAATCTGTCTATTACTCTTCTATAAGTCTCCCCAAAGCCTCTATGACCAAGGTCTTCATGCAAAGACTTCAAAACCAATTCTTGACCCTTCTTCTGAGTCACCACCACTTGAGGATTAGGATGTCTCCTTCTCATCAACCGCCTTCCTGACACATAAAATCCAAGACTCTTCTTCTTGATTGCCAACCAAGTATCATCATCACAACTATCTGGCCTCTCCAAGGTCAACAGATATTCCACCAAAATAAAATAAAACCCAGACTGACCCCAGGTCTCATCTTCAAAATCCAACAAAGCAACATCCAATGTTACAACTCTGTCATTAAAATAACCAGTATGAACATGAGCCAATTGAGCAGCCCAACCAGGACACCAATCCTTAAATTTTGGCATGTCCTTCCCTTTCAACTGAACCTTGTGAGAATCCAGTTCACTAACAAAAACACCCTTTTCCAATTTTGAGCTGTCCCAAACAACAACTCCATCTTCATCAACAAAAACATTCTGATCACCAGAATGAAGATCAGATCCAGTCAGTTTATCCTCTTGGGGGAGGTCAGAACAATCATCCAGTTTAGCCTCATGGGGGAGGAGAGAAAAATCCTCAGCACCCTTTGTGCTGGCTCCAACCACTGGAACATCTTCGTCAAACTCTTCAGAATCAGAATCCTCATCTGTAGGTGGCCTCCTTGATAATCCATCAGGCATAGTAAAAGTTTTACCTGGTTTGTGTACCAGGTCAAAAGAAAAATGTTGAATAAATGCCACCCACCTAGTCATTGGAGCATTTGGAAGACTAGGTGTATTGATCATCTGAACCAAAGATTTTGCATCCACCTGCAGCTCAAAATTCTGCCCCCACAAAACCGTCTGTAGCTTCTTTAAAATTTTAGCTACGCCACACAATTCCAACTTAGGTTGAGAATACCTAGATTCCACCTCATTAAACACCACCGACTCATACCTTACTGGCCTGACCCTCCCAGTCTTATCCCCCAGAGACAAAACAGCACCAGCAGCAATATAACTTGAGTCCACTGACAGATAAATTTTTCCAGCACCAACACCATAATCCAACTTGTGAAGAACAATATCTTCACCAACAACCTTTTTAAACTTCTGAAAAGCCTCTTCACACTCTTCAGTCCATTCCAAATATGCATCTTTTCTGGTCAACCTCCTTAAAGGTGAAGCCAACAAAGAAAAATCCTTAATAAAAATCCTGACATATACACATACACCCAAAAATCCCCTGACTTCAGTAGTGTTTTTAGGCCTTGGCTATGACTGAATTTTATTAATCTTTTTCTTTGCCATAATCCTTCCCTCTTTACATACCACATGACCCAGAATTTCCAAAGCAGGAACACAACAACAGAATTTTGACCCTGAAATGGTCAAACCAGCCTCTTCAATCCTGAACGACACTCTCTCTAGAGTCATTGCATATTTCCACACAAACCTCCTTATGCCAGGGTTCTCCGCTAACACCTCATTACCATAATCAGTGGATGGTCCTTTAATTTCACCATCATCAATAAAAATACCAGAATGAGTAGAAACCTCATCCTGCAAAATCCAAGCCATCTGTGCTTGATAAACTGCCACTGAATTAGTTGCTCCTTGAGGCAACCTAGTGAGCTGAAATCTTCCCAAAGCAGTCTCAAAAGTTGAGAGAGGCCTTGAATCCGTATGGAGTTCCCTCTCATCATAACCACCCATAATATCACCCAAACCATAACACACCCTTCCAGGGAAAGCTTCAACAAAATCTTCTTCAATTGGTGGCATACCAGCGTCCTTGATAGTGACTCTATTCAAGGCTCTAAGATCATGAACCACCTGCAATTTTCCATTCTGCTTCTTTACACAGAACACAGAACTTGAGTAACTGGATGTTGATTGTTCATATAACCCAGTCCTGACTCTTTCCCTAACAATCTCCACAAAATCCTCTCTGGTAGCAGCTGGAATCGGAATAGGTTTGATTTGCCGAGGCTCATGACAAACAACAGGAATCAAGTAAGGTTCCCCATAAGAGTGCTTCAATACACCCCTTTCCTCCTCAACAAACGCCACAGCTTTTTCCCTTAGCACAATAACGTGCATTAGTAACTTCTTTTCTTCCTCACACAACCACCCATCAGGACCAAAATTAACATCTTTCAATCTTTCCACGGTCAACCTAGCCTTCTCTACAAATTCTGGAGGATTCTTCACCAAAGGAGTACAGTACGGATCTCTTGACAAAGGAGGTCTCTTCAAAGGCGGATTCAAGCCCACAGGCATAGGCTCATTGACAGGCCTAATCTTCTGCGCCACCTTTTTATACTTTGCCACTCCACCTTCAACTTGAGGGATCTTCAGGAAATCTTCATCTCCAGACCTGGAACAAAAACCAAGGGTTTCCCCATTGCTCACATGTGTGGCCAAGGTAATGTTTTTGAAAGGTGTAGAAGAAACCCTAGCGGTGCACAATTGGGAGGACTTACTTTTACACCCCAAACTCACCACTCCAAAACTTTTCCACAATTCCACATCTTCATTCTCACTTCCAACTTCCAAATCTTCAAATCTTGATTCATCTTCTGAATCACATCTTCTAAAATTGAGCAGTTTATCCTCATGCTGGATGCCCAAAAATGGATCTTGATGATCTTCTCTCTTCATAATTTTCTGCAGTTTAACCTCATGCTGGAGGCCCAAAAATAGATCTTGACAATCTTCACAAAAATATTTTGCATCTTCTTTCTTCATTATTTTCAGATTTTTTTCTTGATTTTCATCAATTATCTTGAAAATTTTATCTTCTTTTCTTGAGTTTTCTTCTGACCTACAAAATTAACCAGGGGTTTCCCCAATGCTCACAGATGTGGCCCAGGTAATGTTTTTGAAAGGTGTAGAAGGAACCCTAGCGGTGCACAATTGGGAGGACTTACTTTTAGACCCCAATCTCACAGCCCCAAAACTTTTCCACATATCTTTCAATAAAGATATATAACCAATCTTCTTCTTTTAACTTGAATTAAAAATAATTAAAAATCTTGAGAGAGAACAGAGACTTGTTAAAAAACTTGATGAATACTTGCAGAGAAGAGAAACATCAAAAAGAGAAAGTTGAAAATCCACTTGGTATATCTTCAAGGGAGCTGACCTACTACAACCTGGGATTTCCTCATATCGGGGAGAGGCTGTAGCACTAGGGTGATCAGCCCTTATTACTCTAAAAAGACAGACTCTCAATAGAGCCTGAGCCGCTATCCAAAAAACCAGAGGCAGCACCCACTTCATTCCTTCTCCTGCAGCAGTCCATGCACTGGCACATTGAAGATAAACCAGGCCTAGTCTCCCAACCATCCTCTCCATGGGATGATAAACTCATGTGAAGCCTCCTTTTGTCTTCACCAGTCAACTCCAAACTGATTCCCAAATCAAATTGATAACTAATTCTTGCCTGAAAATTCATCAAGAATGGCCCACTCAAAACTGCTTTTACATTACCTTTAGCAATATAAAAATGAACCTTCCCTGAGGCTCTGCCAACATCTAATTTCACAAACTCTGAAGTTCCAACCAATTCAGTGACATGGCCACCGATCCCTCTCAAATTCCCACCAATACCAGTTTTGATGGGGAGGCCCATATGAGTTGCCTCAAACAAAGAAATCAGGTTTATCTGAGAACCTGAATCCAACAATTCCTTTGCCTACCTTCCATTCAGAGTGAAATTGACATATCCCAGAGGAGCAGAAAAATGAGTTTCCAGCCCCTCACCAAACGTTTTAGCAGAATCACAAATGTATTCCACCTCCCCAGAAGACACCCTTCTTCTGGTCAACAACTTTTTCAGCCTATCAGCCAACCCTGGACTGATAGCATACAATTCCCCATAAGATAGGGAAAACTGACCCTGATTCATCTTTTCCAGGACAGAGTCCATAACATTAACTTGAGCAGACACTACTGGCCTCTCAACGTGAGCTCTTTGCTTCACCACCTTGGTCCTAGAAGATTCTTGAGGACCAGAACCACCAACAGATTTACCATTAACAGGAACCAAACCAGATCCCTCACCAGAACCTCTGACTACAACAGGCTTTGGCAATGAAGCCTAAGGAACATCATCCTCAGAGTCAGAATCCACCTCCATTGGCATTGGCTCACCATTCAGGTCCAATGCGCCAAAACTAGGGGGGCCCATATCAGCCATACCCTTCTGCATCTTGTACAGCTCCTCTTTGCTGTACCTCTTCCTAGCTGCACTCAGCTGAGGATCACCCTTTGAAGCATTTGGCTTTGGTTGGGCCTGAGAACTGCTCTTAGGCCTACCCACCTTCCCTGCTTCCACATCATAAACACCAGCCAAGCATTCACCACTTGACTGTCCACCACAGGAATACAACTCCAAACCACCAAAAGAAGTAGAAAAAGAGACCTTATTGACCTTCTTCTTCTTTTAACTTGACGTCCTCATCTACCTTAACAGAAGACTTCCCCTGATCAGGAATCTCCTCAAACCTTGGCCTCCTTTGATTGAGGCCACCCCTTCTCCTGACCAAATAACCAGGAGCCTTCCCCTCACTGGTCTTCACAAAAGAACTGTCAGGGAACTTAAAAACCCTGCCATCAAACTCAAATTTTCCTTCAGACACATCTCTGTTCAGTGCCCAACAATCATTGGACCTGTGCCCCCTCCTACTGCAATACGAGCAAACCCAAGGATCACTCCTACCAGCCCTCCTTTCAAAATCTCTTGGCTGAGAAGGTGCCTTATTAACCTTCTTGGCCTCCTGGACAAAAATGTGCAGCTGCTTTGTAAGATCAGCCAACTGCTCTAAAATTGGGTCCCTATCCTGTTTGGGAACCTGCAGCAAATTCTTCTCCTCCTTCTTCTCCCTAACATCCTCTTCAGCCAATGCCTCACTGACTTTTCTGACATACTTTGCACACCCCTCCTGATAGGTGTCCACAGCCAATAACTTCAAATGGGCCTCAACAGCCTCCTTCACCTTATCCAAGGAAGGCAACTTCTGGTCCCCATTAGAAAGAGTCTTCATCAATTCCTTTCTTGACAACTCCTTCAACACATCCATCCTGACATCTCTAGCCAGGGCAGACCAAAAAACATCCTTGGCAGCATTTTCATGTGCCAGCTCCTCCACTTCCACCAAATATTCCACCACAGAATCAAACTGTAGCAGAAACTTCATGTAACTTTGTAAGTTACCAAAACCACCATAAGATTGCCATTCACTGACAACCTTGTTCAGATCTACCATAGTGAACCTGACACCCCATATATCCACCATCTCCCTACACAACAATTTCCAATCCCTCTTCTTGTAGCCAGAAATGGCCAAAATCTCCTTCTCCACTGACCTATCACCAATGAAGAAGATAATCTGCTTCACCATGTCCAGGTAGGAAGCACCATCCACTCCAGCAGCAGTTTCATACCTCTCTAGAAACCACTTGACATCCTCCTCATTAAACTTGGTACCATCCCAAGTTTTAATCCTCACACACTCCCTAACCATCACAGAAGGAGGACCATCCCCCCCACTGACAGTCACCACATGAATAGCAGAACCAGAAGCCATTCTTCCAGTCCAAAACACCAAAAAGAGCCAACCAAAGAAAACAGAGATTCCAAAGAACTAGCAAGTTCTACCCCACGTTGGGCGCCAGAAATGTAGACAATCCTATAGTACTAGCTATAGGCCTTCACCAAGGGAGTTGGAGAAAAACCAGAGAGAAAATCCCCTGTCCCTTTAGAAAAATAGAGTGAGATTTACTTGCTAAAGTAAGTTGGTTCCTTCCTGTTTTGCTAAAGCCCCTTTTTAACACACTTGACTGCTTGATGAGCCAAGAAAGTAGTCCCAGATAGACCACCAGACCAAAGAACTGAAATGTAGAACAAAGTCCACACCAGAGACAGAAAGATACTTGATGTAGGCTGCAAATCCACACCAGAGACAGCAATAATACTTGCTATAGCTTGCAAGACTATAACAGAGAAAACAGTTGCCAAAGTTAAGTTAAATGAATAACTCACTTGCAACAAACACAGCCAATTGTGGCCAGAAAACAGTGAAAACTGAGTGAGGAACAATGAGATCACCTCTGGATGGTTGTATGATGATTAAGGTTGCCCCAAACTGTCTTCTTCACTATGTACACACAGACAACTAACTAAGAGCCCATGCGCACCCACCAATCTGGCACCTGTACCCGCCAAATTGCATAAAAAACCCTCCTGGAGCGCTCCCCAACCTCCTAAAAGAGAGGCGGGCAGGCCGCCCGACGTTGGAGATGCCGCCTGAAGCAGCCCAGCCTCCCGAAGCCAGAAAACCAATAAAAACCACTAATCTACTTAGAAAAAATAGCTACAACTACTAAAACCTTTAAAACACGGAATTTCACTATAACAACATTGAGACATGAAATATAGAGCTAAATTAGCTCTATCCAATGGTACTAAGCACTTAACCCTAAGACTTAAGGTTAGCCCATAAAACACGAAAAACAAAATTAAACAGCAATCTTTTATAAATGAAAAATGAGGAAATGACCCCTTAAAACTCAGAATATGAGAAATTTCTACAAGACATAAAATATAGAGAAAAACCAGGGCTATCCAATGATAGTACCAAAATACCCGCAGACCCAATATTCACGGAATAAAACCAGAAAAATACCCAATTCCTTAGCAGATGTCAATTAAGACATGCACAAACCGCGCCAAATCACACAACAAAGGCCCCTGCCAATGTTGGAAGACCACAGCGTGTGGAATACAAGGTAATAAATATATAATATTGATCAATTACATGCATGCATATATGAGGCGACATGTCGCCTCATGTATTCAAAGTACAAGTTTTTGTAGCGGCTATTAATAATCCTGCTTACTATTTTGCATACATGAGGCGAGATGCTATACATGGTTCCAAAAGGTATGTATATAGTCTCATAACATTGCAAAAAGATGCAATATTTTTAATTTATTTGTATTTGGCGCATTATAGTATGAGTTATGCTTTATTTTTTTACATTAGTTGCACAAATGTAATGCAACCTTCCTTAGTCATGCCTGCAACCTATGCAACCATATTTTGCATAGAATTACTTAATATAAGCTGAGAAGTCTACCTGTCTCATCCAAAAACTTCTCTACTCTTAACCACCTCTTTTCAAAAACTATCAAAGCAGAACACAGATGTCTCAACAAGCTCAATCCACAGCCTCAACTACCAGTCAGGCACCTCCCAGCTCACCCTCCTGTCCAGATGTAGAGCTGCCTCAACAAAAATCCAGTCCTAATGATTCATACCATTCCCTGTTGTCAGCTCAAGATGTGGATCCTCAGGTGAATGTGACATCTGGTGAGTATTTTTTTATATAGAAGTTAAAAACTTTATTAAAATCTCATTTTATGCAATTTTTTTATTGATGTAGAAGCTTTAACTGTTGCTCGTCAACAACCCTCCAACACTTTGGAGTCAGGTGATGCAGTGAACAGTGAATCTGACACATCAGTTCAGAACCAGTAACATTGTTCTTTCTACAGAAGCTGATTGTTTTTTCATAGATGACATACCTCTTGCTCAAGAAGCCAAAGAAAGAAAACCATCTTCTTCAAGCCATGTATTGAAAAATGAGGTGTATATAATTTCTACTGAGGAGTTTATCTCGCAGTACACCAAATTTCAAACTGGTGTTGAATCACTCTTAAATGTAACTTTACTTGCGGACTCAGCTATGAAGAAGGTGCAGGATCTTTTGGATCTTGTCCAAGAGCAGAAAAATGGTCAGTTTTTTCACTGTTTTCATTATAAGTATTTAGTAGTAATTTTTTGTTTCAGCTGTTTCTTCTTGGTCTCAGCTTCCTCCAGGGGAAAAAATGGTTATCATTGACCTCACCACTTATGATCAACCCTCTAGGCGTCCAAAGAGAAAATCAGCTGCAGCAGCCCCTAACTATAATATACCTACTGATTCTGAGTATGACACCTTCAACCCTGCTTCAAAGAAGAAGAAACTTACAAAAAAATCACGCACCACAACAACCACCAACCCTGCCACCCAATCTTCAGCTCCTTCAACATCCAAAATTGTGTCTGATAAATCCATCCCTACTACTTCTTCTCCAACTGCTCCTCTCATCCCTATCTCTGCTGCTCCTGCTCTTTCTCAACCTGTAGTTTCCACCCTTACAACTGCTTTCCCTCATCCCACTTTACCAGCCCCAACTTCATCAACCTCAGCTCCTTTAAATGTTGCTTCCAGACCTCCACCACCAAAATCAACCCAGCCTCCAAGTGCCAAAGATACCACCGTTCTACTCTCTAAATCCAATACCCCAGCTGTTACCACTAGACCTCTCCCCTCTGTCACTACTTCTGTCACTACTTCTGTCCCAACTGCTTCTCCACCTTTAGCCACTGGTCCTACTTCTATCCCTCCTTCTCAGCCTTCCCCCGCCCTCACACCCACCTCAGCTTCACAGACTCAGTTAGGACCCTCTCCAGCTCCCCCTCTCCCTGAATCAACCTCAACTTCTACCAAAGAAAGTGACAACTACATTCCCCCCTTTGAGAGATCCTACCAGTTTATCTTTCCAGAATTCAGAGACAAAATCACTGAAATTTGTAAAATATATGAAACAAGATTACCCAACAAGTCCTGGAGAAACTTGGCATTCCACTCCTATGAAATCCTTAATCAACATTCTGCTCTTAAAGCTCAGTCGCCAATGCATTTAAGAAACATTAACCTTAAATTCAAGTCATCATCTTCTACTGTTGGAGAGTGGCTCAGTGAGGTCACCACACTTGGTAAATATTTTTTCTTATTTTTCACTTTTATTTTTTTTATCTGGCTTACAAGTTCCATAGCCCCTTTGTTCCTCCAACCATCTTCCTTTGAACTTTGGAACAGAAAGGATGTTTTTGACATGAAGATTATGAAGCAGAGGTCTGCTAATGTTACTAGTTTATTCATCAACCTTTCTTCTATTGCACTTCCATCCGAATCAAGTAAGCATGATTGGGCCAGCTTAATCATGGAATCAATCCAGCTATCAGGAAATACACTTGACTCATCCATAAGAGATGTTTCCAACGAAAATGTGAATGAAGAGAGTTCTCTTAATATTATCCAGGACATTGAGAAGATGATGTACAAGCAAAAAGTTGATGTTGCAAAAATTGTCTCAGCTTCTGATGAATCATCTCTCAATATTTCCGTCAAGCATCTGGCTAATCTATACAACAAGATTCTTTACATGGGTCAATGTCTTGCACTCTTAAAAGGATATTCAAATTGTGCTGATTTCCTGCAAGATAGAGTAGCATCAGGCTCATCAGTGCAAGAGAGCTCAGCTAGGGCAGGAGCAGGACCTATCCTTGCTACTTCAAGATCAAAGTTAATTTTTTCCCACCTTGCTTACTTTTTTGCTGCTGGTGTTAGGGGACTCTTGCTGAGCTCAAATGATGCTAGAAGGAAAACTCAATCCACTTGTGGGGAGTTGATTGAGGTAACTAACCTGTTGGTGGGAAGTAGTTCACATCAGCATGATGTTGCATGGCCCAGGACCCATGCTCTCATTGTTGATACCATAGTTAACTCACTATGTCAAAAACAATTTTACATACCTGTTTCTCTTTCTCTGGAGCAGGTCTCCAAATCTATTTTACATGACTTTATAGAGCAATGGACTATTGATACAAGTGAAGGGGAAATACCATGGATAAGAACATCTTCTAAAAGATCTAGACAACCACAACTTACTTTGTAATTAGATTTATTGATTTTTTCTTTAAATTCATTTATGTTAATTGTGTTGTTGAAACCATAGTTCAAAAATATGAGATTCAGTTGGCTGCATAAAATACACTTTTTTTAAATTTTTTTAAACATTTATCACTTTGTTATTCACTTGTCAATATTTAATGAATTTTCTTTTGATTATTTTTAAATATGATGGTGTTTCAATGAAATTTTCCAAAATCTAATAATATGAAATGTTATTATGAAGTGTATGAATGTATATGAAACTTATTTTTTTGTATGTTCATTATTGGATTTGATAGCTCACAAATGATAACAGTAATTGTGTCTTTCTCTTTTCTAAAAATTCTGTTCATAAATTTTTTGGATCATTTTGGTGAAGCCAAACTTATAATGCATAATGCATGAAAAATATTTTTGCTCTAAATAAAATGTTGGAATTTTTACACCTTCCTTAAATCTTATTTAAAACATCCACCATTTACAGTATTTGGTTCAAATTTAATTTAATTTTATAACAAGCCAATACATTTAAGATGGAACCTATTAGGGAAAGTATGTCAATTTTATTTTTATATTTCTAATTTTTAAATATTGACAAGAAAAAAAGTTGTTATGACTGATCCTCAGGAAGACCCTGAGTCACCACACTCTTAATCATCTGAATCTGTAATTAGAAAACGCCTGTGGCACCAACACAGTCATCAAAGAAGCCTTTTTCAACACCCAAATCCTTCTGAACATGATTCTCAATTATGCTACTATTTTGATCCGTATATTGGTTCACCTAGTACTAGATCTGATTCTATCCCTTTTACTTAAGACTACCCTGGCCCATCACATACTGCTTCCCCATATCCACCACCACCTATAAAACTCCCACAATTCTCATTCACCCCTCAACATCCTCCTCCTCCTCCTCCATCCCCATATCATCAATCACCTTTACCACCACCTGGTCCACCAGGTCCACAAGGCCCACCACCACCAACACCAGGTCCACCACCTCCACCACCTCCACCCCCACAAATCCTCCCGATGTACCATCCAATCCACCTGGACCCAGTGGTGGGGAAACTGGTGAAAATCCTAATGGTAAATAAAATTAATTTTTGATTTATTTATTGCAAATAATATAAACTTATAACTTATTAATTCTTTTTTTTTGGTAACAGGCTAGTATTTTTAAATGATTAGTTTTTTCATATGGAACAAGGACAGATAATAACATTTTATCTTTTTCAGAAACAGCACTACCTCCTGATGAAAGAGAATTTTCAGAATTTTTTGCTAGTGATGATGATTCTGCAGAGTGTGGTATGTTTGAAAAATTCATTATTTTTGTATATAATTTCTAATCTCTATTTGGCCCATTTCAGGTTCAGCTGGCTTGGATCCTAAGTCATATATGAAATTTCACAAGCATCATGAACACACCTCCAAGAAGAGAAAAACTGGAAATGCTACAAAAAAAAAACTGCCAATTTGGCTTCTAAATCACCTATTCCTTCTACCTCCGCTCCATTTGGTCGCTCCATTATTTCTTTTGCTAGGCTCCTCCTAGGAATTGACCCAGCTACTCATAAAATTCCTGATCCTCCTTCCAATGAGATAGTCAATCAATGGTGCACTTCCCAAACTGAGAGGGAGAGGATGATTAAAGCAATTCAGGATAAGCCACGTACAAAATTAACCCCAGCTCAGGGACAGTTAGTCATTAAAGCCGAAACCCAAAAACTTGTTTCAACCTTCAAAAATCCAAAATTTGTGCCAACTACTGACTATGCTTTACCTCCTGGCCAGATGATTAATACAAAGTGGAAACGTCAAGCTGAAGCACAATTGGCCCAAACTGGTATAAGCTGTTTTCGCTATCTTTGGGGATCTAGTATGGATGGAGAGTGGAACTCTACCATAATCACTCACATTGTTCTTGGATGGAAGGCCTGCTATCATGGGAAGGGTTTGATAAACTTTTCAGTTTCAGATGAGTCTGTTACAGATGAAGCAGTTTTTAGCATCCTAGAGAGGTGGATCTCTGGGCAGTCTAAAAAATTTGCTGATATGTCAAAAGATAAATCATCTGAAACTCAAAAGCTTGAAAAGGTGAAGTTGAAAAAAGTGAAGGTTAAAATGTCTAAAAGAAGAAGTGAGGTAAGCTTGTTCATTTTATAGCTTTTCAAATGTTTTTGAGACTAAATATAATATTTTTATAGTTGCGTGATGGACGAATAAACATGGTTTCATCATTTTTGGTCCCTGAAATGGCTGGATTATTCAAAGATATCTGTATTCACTCTGATACTGAGGAAGGCCAAGATGGGAGTAGATTAAAACTTTCAATTCCTTGGAGAAGTGCAGGTTCAGTTCGATGTTTAAATGGACTTGACAGGGGGTCAATGTCCAAATCACTTGCAAATTCTAAATCTCAAACAGCCAAGGCAGCTATCAAAAAAAAGTTTGATCGAAAATTGAAGTTCCCTCAACCCTCAGGAACAGAAGGTGGTCAACCTGTTGCAGGTCCCAGCAGTTTCCCTATGGATGATATTGGTGAAGAAGCTTTTCTTGGGGATCTTACAAAAGCCTTTTTAGATGAAACATACTACAATAATTTGTCTGTGGTAGAGCAGTCCCTTGTTGATACTGAGACAAAAGTCAATTTGGAAGATTTAGCAACTGTTATAGAATTTTACTGTTGCAAAAGTCAAGCTACTTTTAATGCAGAGAAACTTAAATTGTTAAAGAAAAATTGAATGAATTACTTGTTCAAACTTATTGAAGCTATACTATATTTGGTAAAAAAACTTTCTAAATATTAACCTTATTTTTCATCATAGCTTGGAGGATACATGTAATTCCTTTTACATACTCTTAATTTCCTTTCCCTAAGTTTATAAAATTTCCTATAAGCTAAAAAAATATTCAAAAACAGAACTAAAATTAGAATGAGTATTAGAAGGGGTTTGATTGACTATTGATGATTATTGAAAATATTTTTTTCACCTTTTTATAACTCTAACTAAAGTGTAATATTTTTTTACAACTCCTTTTGTTTATTGCTATAGGTGAAACCTCACTTGAACAAATCATATAAGTTTTTTTTTGAACATGGTGAACTATATCCCTGAAACTATGATGCAATTTTATAAATTACGGGTTTGAGTATAATCTGAGTATGTGCTTTTTATTGTATATTTTTATTTTTAAAAAATTTATAAGTATAATTCTATTTTCTAATTGATATTATACCTCTTCTACCATCAAAAAGTCACTAAATCATTCTAAAAAATTGACATTGTTTGCCATTATTCATCTTTGAAATACAGTAATATTAAGAAGATTATAATAGTCCCTGTAGGATAAACTTTCATGACTGAATCATAATTACCTTTGCTTAACAATAACAGGGAATGAGACTGCTCTATGTGCCTCCATTGATTTTTGTCCTGGTAAAGTCTATGATGCCAACCTACAGAAAGAAAATTATGAAAAGTTATTTAATGGGCCTTGAACAAATGGTGTAAGCATAGCTAAAATGGAGGACTTCTTTCCAGGAAAAAAAGCTAATAGAGCACTGAGGCACAATTTCCAAACGTCACTCAAGATCAAATAAGATAGAAAGTTTTAACAATAAGCAGTGCAATATACTTTCACTAATATTCTTTTTGGTACAGAGACACTCAGAGTTTTGGTCTGGCTTGTAAGTTATTTAAGCACTGAAGTTACTTCAAAGGTACTTCTGATGTTACTTTAAGATACCTGAAAAACCACTTGACTGCAAGTCATCTAACTTTTGACCTGGTGCTCAAAATCCATGCACAGCAACGCATTTGGCACCTGTATCAGCCAAATTGCATAAACAACCCTTCAGAGGTGCTCCCCAACCTCCTAAAACAGAGGGGGCCGGGCCCCCTGAATTTTCCATGCCTCCCTGAAGCCGAAAAACCACTAAAAACATCAAATCTACTTAGAAAAATGGACTACCACTACTAAAACCCTTAAAACACGAAATTAAGCTTTAACAACATTGTGACATAAAACGTAGAGCCAAATTAGCCCTATCCAGTGGTACTAAGCACTTAACCCTAAGACTTAAGGTTAGCCCGTAAAACATAAAAAACAAAATTAAACAGCTATCTTTTATAATGAAATATGAGGAAATGACCCCTTAAAACTTAGAATATGAAAAATATTCACAAGACTTGAAATATAGAGAAAAACCGGGGCTATCCAATGGAAGTACCCACATACCCGCAGTCCAAATATTCACAGAATAAATCCAGAAAAATGCCCTATTATTCAAACAATGTCAATCAAGACATCCACAAACAGCACCAAACCGCACAACAAAGGCCCCTTCCAATGTTGGAAGACCACATCCTCCCTCCAATAGAGAATTTCCACATTCTCCTATACCACAACCACAATGTTCAGCTTTCTTTCAAAATCTGCTACTGACATGGGCCCCTGCCAATACTGCATTGACAATAATCTAATCTGCACCATCACACCTCCAGCCCATCCATACAGAACATCCTGTGATGTCTGCCACTCCAGAAAGAAGACCTGCCACAGACCTGGTCCATTATCCTCTGCAACACCTTTGCCTCCACCTCAACCTGGTCCATCTTCTACCAGCACCAAAAGATCTAGGCCATCCATCCTGATACCCAGAATCATCAAAAAGCTACACCCTACCCATAAAAGTGCCACAACCCATAAAACAACAAGCTCCACTGTCCCTGGTACATCTGATGGTAAAGAACTTTCATTTCTTCCTTCAACTTTAAAACTGATGACTTCTCAGTTCCTCCATCTTCTGACAGTGGTGATGACACTGTAGGATCCATTGCACCACCAACACCAAACCACTTGCCCACAATTAAAGCCAAGTTCCAAAAAAACAAATCTCAACAGAAACAACTTCTGCTACACTACTTCCAATCCACTCCTGCTAGAGATCCACAGGACATTGAGAAAAGAAGGCACCTTATCCATCAGTTCAAGGCTAATTCTTAACACTTAATTTCCTCTCTTGATTCCCTCTGTAATTCCACTAGTACTTGATCCTGATTTAGAAAAGAAAAATTGACCACATCCTCTATAGGATGTAATCACAAACAACCCTCAGTTTTAAGTCTTGGGGGACCATCTTCATTTTATAGTCTTGGGGGACTCAAAAACCCTCAGTTTATAGTCTTGGGGGACTCAAAACCTAAATCATAAACCCAGAATGAGAGATCAACCACATTAAGACACAGAAAAAAAAACTAAAATTCTGGGGTAATTGTGAATAGAGCTGCCAGCCCATAAATTACCCCCAAACTTGCCTTTGCTAAATTTGGAGGCTCCCCCTGTGGATACCCTCCGCCAATCTTTCAAACCAACTCCAACAACAAACCCATTCCTCAGTCTATAATCTTGGGGGACTAACACAGTGTTCAGTTTAAAATCTTTACGGACTTGTTTTTCAGTTTAAATTCTTGAAGGACTT
This sequence comes from Hemileia vastatrix, assembly GCA_030280995.1. NCBI lineage: Eukaryota > Fungi > Basidiomycota > Pucciniomycetes > Pucciniales > Zaghouaniaceae > Hemileia > Hemileia vastatrix. The sequence continues at coordinate 22,608,060 of JASXTE010000012.1, read as the reverse complement.
GAAAACCCTCAGTTTATAGTCTTGGGGGACTCACAATTTGCATAGAGGAGACCCAGTCAATTCCATGAAGAATACAGCCACCGCCAGTCCGCTGAGCTTCCACCTTTCACTTCATTATCTACCCAACCACTGACAACAACCTTCTTCTTATCTCTTTCTTCATCTCATCCTCATCACAAATCATGGCCGGATCTCCTAATTTTGAACCTTCTAACCTTCCTTGCTTCACTGCTCCCAAGGACTATGCCTGCAAGCAGTGCATCTACATGTGCAGACCTTGCACATTCACTCTTCCAGCTCCTGATGCCAAATTCTAAAACAAGGCCTGTGACTCTTTCTACTCCAGGAAGAAGAAATGTGACAGATACACAAACTACCCTATTCCTCCTCCTTCACCTTCTCATAAATACCTTTCAAGATCCCCTACCAGGTCCCCAGAGCTTGGTCCACCCTCTTCCTCTTTATCCTCAGCAACTTCCAGAAGATCCAGGAACTCAGCTTCCAGAACTCTTCCCAAAAAACCAGCCTTTGCTCCCCAAGAAGCAGCTTTTATATCTGCTAATCAAGCTTCAAAAGCTGCAAAATCTGCTCGTAGGCTTCTAGACCGAGTCCAGGCGGCCCTCCTGCCTCACTAGTCAGTGAAACTCCACCTCAAATTTCCAAAAACAACCAGAAAAGAACCAACTTTCTCCATCCAACAAAAACAACTCTAAGCAACCACCTCCCACTTCTCCCAGAGCAATGCAGCCAACCTTTCCAAAGTCAAAAAATAACAAATTTTCCCAAAATTCTAAGAGACCTTCCAGAGGACTTCAGGAAGGCACCAGAGCCCCCAACACAGCACCAAAGCAAAATCTTCACCCCCAGTTAAGGCAAAGAAACTACACCTCTCCTCTTTAAGCCAACTACTCTTCTGACAGTTCCAATCCTTCAAGAGCTACATCCGGAAGAGATCAATCAGCTTCCAGTTCACCCTCTCCTGCTCTATCCTATAACAACCCTGGTACTCCACCACCAGCACCTCATCCAGCTAATACCAACCAAAATATTAACAAAAAAAACAACAGACCTGCTGCTCCAACTAGGCCCCAGGAACATCAGCCTCCTAGTTCACCTTCTCAAAACCTTTCAGAGTAAGACCAAGAGAATCTGTATCTTTCCCTGATTGATCCCCAAACTATCACCCTTTCAAAATCTTCAGAAGTCCAAATCCCGGCTGCTTACAAATTTGATGAGCTCCCAATCTGTAAGTACCAAATTAATTCATCCCATTTCTTCAGCAACCAAAATAATTACTGATCCAATTCTTCTTGTCTAGTTGGCACCCCTCCTCCTGAATCAACTATTGGAGTTTGCCAACCTCTTGAAACTTCATTAACCTTAGATTATTGAGACATGAAGCAACACCTCAGCACCATGTGTTCTAACATGTTGAAAGCCTTCGCCCTTTATGGACCTTTAAATGAATTTGAGAAATCCCTGAGAAAGCGACTGTTGGACGACCACTGGAAGATGTCTAGGATCATTAAGCACACCTTCCAGCACTCCATTCCTGCCTCTTCTTCTTCCTCCTATGAACTTCCTTCTAATCCAATTACTTCCCATTACAACCTGTACCATATTTCAAGCAGGATCCACTTCAAAGAGCACCACGCTTCCCACAATCCCAACAAAAAGCAAAAACGCCAACACAATACCGGCCAGCCTCCATAAGCTTCATCATCCAGACAATGAGCTCCCGCAACACAATGAAAAATTGAAAAAAACAAATAATAAGAATAATAAAACAATAAAAAAATAATTTCAGAAAAGTTTTTTTTTTACCTTATTTTATCCTACTAAACTACTATTCGTAAAAAAAAATTGAAAATAAAATTAAAATGAAATAAATAAAATAATATGAACTAAATAATTATAAAAAATGGTATCCCCCAGCCAATTGATGATCTGATCCCCTGATAACTTACCCACATCCAGGTGCACCTTGATGTGGATACACAATTAAATATTTTAAATGATTAACAATAAATTTTGAGAAATTAAAGAGAATAATAAAAAATGAAACACAGAAATAAATGAAATAAACAAAAAATAAAATAGCATTGCCCAGCCAATTGATGAGCCTTTCCCCACCAATGCTTGCCCACACCCAGGTGACCCTGATGTGGTAACACCCTATATTTTTTCTAAACAACCCCCATAAAAAATTAAAAGAAAAAAAATGAAAAATAATATAATCTAAAACTACTATCTAGCAAACACATAACTACAAAATCAAAGACGGTCCAGATTCAGAGAAGGTCCAGTAAGAGAAAGTCCCGTTAGAGAATGTTCTAAAGTACTAAGCAGTAGACACAATGCAAGATGGGTTGGTTCTTCTTTTCAATTTCTAAAAAGAAGCGCCTGCAACTCTTATTTTTAAAGACAGCGCAATAATTTGTAACACTAATAGTTGATTAGAAAGTTTAAAAGATGAGAGATGAGTCTTAGAGATCAGGAAAACAAGTATTACTATCTGGATATTTCTATTCTTAATAAGCACTAAGATCCACAGCTACTCCCTCTTGAAGAGCTCTCTTTGAATATTCCTTATTATAGCAATAAAATAACTCTAATAATAGCTACTCCTACTAAATCTATATATTCTCTCTATGTTGCGCTCTTTAACTATACTATATGAAATACACACATAGACACACAAATAGTAAAAGACTCAGAAAATATCTTTTAATTTGCTTATTATATTTTACTTATATATATATTTCTCTTCTCTCTATCTATATATATTACTCTCCTTCTCTATCGAATAGTCCTCCCTTTTATATTTTTCCAGTACTCGCGACACAGTTTGCTAGTGGATCTTCAGTGCTGGCTCTAGTGCCATATTAGTAAAACAATAGCTAATTTATTAGTAACTACGTACACCGCTTGTAACAACTACGGCGCCTAAAACATACCCTATGATTACTAACGCTAGTATTAACTTGTTTCACTCATACTCCACATATGCCTTTTTTTGACTCTACATTTGTTTTTTTTGTTTCAGCGCTATTTTCAGTTTTGACCCACTCTAAAGCTGATCCTAGCCGCCTCGACTCTTGGGTAGTTTTGTGATCAAGGCCCCACTCTCCTTTCTTTAATACTAGATTCATAGTTTTGACAATTTGCTTAACTAGTTAGCCTTCCTTATTACCTGTTTCAGTAAGTTACCCGACTAGCCCCGGTACAGTATACTATGCACTTGAATCAACCTCAAGTCATATCTCTTTTCTTTAATGTGTAACACATAATTATTGGAAAGTCCAAATCCATATTGTTTAGCGCTTTAAAGTCCTAAATCAATAACACACAATTCCCCATTGTGCAGCACATCTCGCTACAAAATTCAAGCGCACAGACCCTTAATCCTTTTCTGCACTTCCATTTCCTTTGTTCTTTGAAACACACAAATACATATTATATTTTAGCACTTCCTACTGCTCTAACTTCCTTTGTTCTTCCTGGACTACACGCACTGATTGGTCTAAAATTGTGCTACCTGTGAGGGGCTTACCACACCATCCATAGAAATGATCACTGGGTGGGCTCCCTCCAATAAGTAAAAATGATGGGAGACCACCAGTGATCCACCACCAATCCAGAAGCACCAAAAGACATCCAAGGCAGTCCAGTTTAAAGTCATAGAGGACTAGAAACCTGAATAATAACAACAGAACTAGAATTCAACTAGGACAACCAAAAAGACTTGAGACAGTCATTCTGGGGTAACTGTTTTACAGAGCAGCCAGCTCATCAGTGACCCCACACTTGCCAAAGCAAATCTAGAAGCCCCCCCTGGGTACCTTCTAACAAACAAAAAACAACATCCAACACAATAAACCAACCAATAAATGTGAAGATTCCAGCACTTGAAGACCAAAAGAATTTCCAGTTTAAAGTCATGGTGGACTAAAACCTGTGAAAAGAAACCAATACTAGGGTTCAACCAAATTAAAAGAAGGGGTTTGAAACAGACAATCTAGGGTAACTGTTGATAGAGCAGCCAGCCCATCAGTCACCCCCACACTTGCCAAGGCAAAATCTAGAGGCCCCGCCCATGGGTACCCTTTAACAAAAGTTTCCAACAAACAGATGCATAGCATGACCACAAAAAACCAAAATTAAAGAATGGTCCGTAGTTTATCCTCATTTAGAGTCAATCTTCTTCATGTCTTGTGCCTCTGGGATAAAATCTCTTCACCTGATCTGCAGACACTCTCTTCTTTAAGACTGCACCATGCAATTCTTCCAAAACATAAGAACCTTCAGACACCTGAGATCTGACTCTGTAAGGTCCATTCCATCTGTCAGCAAACATCATTCCCCACTGACTCTCCAAACTTCTATTATAAACCAGAACCAAACAACCCGATTTCAAGAAATTCCTGAGTCTAGAAGCCAACTTCTTCTCCCAGTATCTGACTGATTGATTTCTTATCTTCATCATTCTAGAGTATGCCTTCTCCTGACATTCCTCTCTACATTCCAACTGTTGCATCCTGGCACAGAGCAAATCTTCTGTTGAGTGCACATCATCCCAATCAATTCCAAGATAGGATACAGCTTCCAAGTCCACTGGTAGAACCGCTTTCTGGACAAATATTAATTCTTAAGGAGAATAGCCAGTTGTCCTCTTCACAGTGACCCTATCAGCAAATAACACCAAGGGTAAATAATGCCTCCACTTTTCAGCACTATCTCCACATATTTTCACCAAAGTATTCTTGATAAGTTGATGGCCACTTTCAACCATGCCTTCAGCTTCAGGATAATAAGGTGTAGCCACTCTAACTTTAGAACCAAGACTTGCCACAGCTTCTTTGAATTCGGCTACAAACTCTAGCCCACCGTCAACAGCCACCGACTTCATCAACCAATATCTATAAACCCACTCTTTCTTTAGAAATTCTGCCACGTTCTTGGTAGTCAAATTAACCAGAGGCACTGCCTCAACCTAACCAGACAAATCATCCCTGGCAACAATTAAGTATTTATACCTGCCCTCTTTAATATGGACAGCATCCATACTGAATCTTCCAAAACAGTTGATTCACCAGTAGCACAGCCGACCTCTTTAGGTTTCAAGTGACTTCTTCTTTGACATTGTTCACAAGATTGAAACCAACCCTGCACAGCTAACTTCATACCTGGCCACAAAAATCTGTCAGCTAATTTTCTATAAGTCTCCCCAAAGCCTCTATGACCAAGGTCTTCATGCAAAGACTTCAACACAACTTCTTGACCCTTCTTTGGAGTCACCACAACTTGAGGATTAGGATGTCTCCTCCTCATCAGCCTTCTTCCTGACACATAGAAGGCAGGAATCTTCTTCTTGATTGCCAGCCAAGTAACATCATCACAACTATCTGGCCTCTCCAAGGTCAACAGATATTCCACCATAGTAAAATAAAACCCAGACTGACCCCAGGTCTTAATTTCAAAATCCAATAAAACATCATCCAAGGGTACAACCCTGTCATCAAAATCACCAGTTTAAACATGAGCCAATTGACCAGCCCAACCAGGACACCAATCTTTAAATTTTGGCACATCCTCCTTCTTCCACTGAATCCTATGAGTATCCAGTTCACTAACAAAGACACCATTCTTCAACTTCGAGCTGTCCCAAACAACTACTCCATCTTCATCAACAAAAACATACTGATCACCAGAATCAAGATCAGATCCAGCCTGTTTAACCTCTTGGGGGAGGTCAGAACAATCATCAAGTTTAGCCTCATGCGGGAGGAAAGAAAAATCTTCAGCACCATTTGTGCTGGCCCTAACCACTGGAACATGTTCATCAAACTCTTCAGAATCAGAATCCTCATCTGTAGGTGGCATCCTTGATAATTCATCAGGAATTGTAAAAGTTTTTCCCGGTATGTGTACCAGGTCAATAGAAAAATGTTGAATAAATGCCACCCACCTAGTCATTGGAGCATTAGGAAGACTAGGTGTGCTGATCATATGAACCAGAGATTTTGCATCCACCTGCAGCTCGAAATTCTGCCCCCACAAATCAGTTTGTATCTTCTTCAAGATTTTTGCTACACCACACAATTCCAACTTAGGCTGAGAATACCTAGATTCTACCTCATTAAACACCACAGACTCATACCTTACTGGTCTGACCCTCCCAGTTTTATCTTCCTGTGACAAAACAGCACCAGCAGCAATATAGCTTGGGTCCACTTCCAGATAAATTTTTCCAGCATCAACACCATAATCCAACATGTGAAGAACAATATCTTCACCAACAACCTTTTTCAACTCCTGAAAAGCCTCTTCACACTCTTCAGTCAATTCCCAATCTGCATCTTTTCTGGTCAACCTCCTTAAAGGTGAAGCCAACAAGGAAAAGTCCTTAATAAACATCCTGACATAAACACACACACCCAAAAATCACCTGACTTAAGTAGTATTTTTAGGCCTTGGCCATGACTGAATTTTATTAATCTTTTTCTTTCCCATAATCCTTCCTTCTTTACATACCACATGACCCAGAATTTCCAAAGCAGGAGCACAACAACAGAATTTTGACCCAGAAATGGTCAAACCAGCCTCTTCAAACCTAAACAACACCCTCTCTAGAGTTATTGCATATTCCCAAACAAACCTTCTTATACCAGGATTCTTTTTGAGCACCACATTACCATAATCAGTGGATGGTCCTTTAATTCCGCCATCATCAGTAAAAATACCAGAATGAGTAGGGACCTCATCCTGAAAAATCCAAGCCATCTGTGCTTGATAAACTGCCACTGAATTAGTTGCTCCTTGAAGCAACCTAGTGAGCTGAAATCTTCCCAAAAGAGTCTCAAAAGTTTTGAGAGGCCTTGAATCCATATGGAGTTCCCTCTCATCATAACCACCCAATCCATAACACTCTTCCAGAAACAGCTTCAACAAAATCCTCTGCACTTGGTGGCATACCAGCATCCTTGATTGTGACTCTATTCAAGGCTCTAAGATCATGAACCACCCTCAACTTTCCATTCTTCTTCTTTACACAGAAAACCAGACTTGAGTAACTGGATTTTGATTTTTTGTATAACCGAGTCCTGACTCTTTCCCTAACAATCTCCACAAAATCCTCTCTGAAAGCAGCTGGAACTGGAATAGGTTTTATTTGACATGGTTCATGACAAACCACAGGAATCAAGTAAGGTTCCCCATAAGAGTATTTCAATACACCCCTTTCCTCCTCAGCAAATGCCACAGCCCTTTCCCTTAGCACAATAACGTGCAACAACAACTTCTTTTCTTCTTCAGACAACCACCCATCAGGACCAAAATTAACAATTTTCAACCTTTCCACCATCACCCTAGCCCTCTCTACAAATTCTGGAGGATTCTTCACCAAAGGAGTACAGTACAGATCTCTTGAAAATGGAGGTCTTTTCAATGGGGGATTCAATCCCACAGGCATAGGCTCATTGACAGGCCTAATCTTCTGCACCACCTTCTTATACTTTGCCACTCCACCTTCAACTTGAGGGATCTTCAGGAAATATTCATCACCAGACATGGAACAAAAACCAAGGGTTTCCCCATTGCTCACATGTGTGGCCCAGGTAATGTTTTTGAAAGGTGTAGAAGAAACCCTAGCGGTGCACAATTGGGAGAACTTACTTTTACACCCCTATCTCACCACTCCAAAACTTTTCCGCAATCCCCAATCTTCATCTTCACTTCCATCTTCCAAATCTTCAAATCTTGATTCTTCTTCAGAATCCACTCTTCTTAAATAGTACAGTTTATCCTCTTGCTGGAGGACAAAAATTGATCTTGATGATCTTCTTTATTCATTATCTTCAGATTTTTTTCTTTATTTTCTTGAATTATCTTGAAATTTTTTTCTTCTTTTCTTGAGTTTTCTTTTGACCTACAAAAATAACCAGGGGTTTCCCCAATGCTCACAGGTGTGGCCCAGGTAATGTTTTTGAAAGGTGTAGAAGGAACCCTAGAGGTGCACAATTGGAAGGACTTACTTTTAGACCCCAATCCCACCGCCCCAAAACTTTTCCACATATCTTTCAATAAAGATATATAACCAATCTTCTTTTTTGAAATTGAATTAAATATAATTAATTATCTTGAGAGAGAACAGAGACTTGATAAAAAATTTGATGAATACTTGCAGAGAAGAGAAACAATAAAAAGAGAAAGTTGAAAATCCACTTGGTATATCTCCAAGGGAGCTGACCTACTACAACCTGGGATTTCCTCATCTTGGGGAGAGGTTGTAGCACTAGGGTGATCAGCCCTTATCACTCTAAAAAAGATAGACCCTCCCTAGAGCCTGAGCCACACTCCAAAAAACCAGAGGCAGCACCCACATCTCTTTTTCGCCTACAACAATCCATGCATTGACAAATGGAAGACAAACCAGGCCTGGTTTCCCAAGCATCATCTCCAGGAGATCACAACCTCATGTGAAGCCTTTTCTCATCTTCACCAGTAAACTCCAAACTGATCCCCATGTCAAACTGATAACCAATTCTTGCCTGAAAATTGATCAAGAATGGTCCACCCAAAACATCTTTAAATGTTCCTTTAGCAATATAGAAATGAACCTTCCCTGAGGCTCCACCAAAATCTAACTTCACAAACTTGGAAGTTCCAACCAATTCAGTGACATGACCACCAATCCCCCTCAAATTTCCACCAATACCAGTTTTGATGGGGAGGCCCAGATGAGTTGCCTCAAACAAGGAAATCAGGTTAATCTGAGAACCTGAGTCTACCAATGCCCTAGCCTCCCTGCCACTCAGAGTGACATTGACATATCCCAGAGGAGCAGAAAAATAAGTTTCCAACCCCTCTCCAAACTTTTCAGCAGAATCACAAATGAATTCCACTTCCCCAGAAGACACTCTACTCCTGGTCAACAACCTTTTTTGTCTATCAGCCAACCCAGGACTGATAGCATTCAATTCCCCATGAGATAGGGAAACCTGACCCTGATTCATCCTTTCCAGAACAGAGTCCATAAAATTAAATTGACCTGAAACTACTGGCCTCTCAAAGTGAGACCTTGAATTCACCACCTTGGTCCTAGAAGATTCTTGAGGACCAGCACCACCAACAGATTTACCATCGACAGGAACCAAACCAGATACCTCACCAGACCCTCTAACTCCAGAAGGCTTTGGCAATGAAGCCAAAGGGACATCCTCCTCAGATTCAGAATCAACATCCATGGGCATTGGCTCACCATTCATGTCCAGTGCACCAAAACTAGGGGGGCCCATGTCTGCCATTCCCTTCTATATCTTGTACAGCTCCTCTTTTCTGTACTTCTTCCTAGCTGAACTCAGCTTATGATCCACCTTTGATGCCTTAGTCTTTGGTTATGCCTGAGAACTACTCTTAGGCCTTCCCACCTTTCTGGCTTCAACATAATAAATACCAGCCAAGCATTCACCACTTGACTTTCTACCACAAGAATACAACTCCAAACAACCAAAGGAATTAGAAAAAGAGACGTTATTGAACTCCTTCCCCTTTCCCTTGCCATCCTAGCTAACACACAGATGATCTTTTCATTACTTAGAGCATTCACACTTGTGAGTCTAATTAGCTTTGATGTGAATATTTTAATGTCAATAGCGGTGTGGTCTTCCAACATTGGCAGGGGCCCTTGTTGTGTGATTTGGCGCTGTTTGTGCATGTCTTAATTGACATCTGTTGAGGAATTGGGTATTTTTCTGGTTTTATTCTGTGGATATTGGGTCTGTGGGTATGTGGGTACTACCATTGGATAGCCCTGGTTTTCCTCTATATTTCATGTCGCATAGACATTTTTCATATTCTAAGTTTTAAGGGGTCATTTCCTCATTTTTCATTTAAAAAGATAGCTGTTTAATTTTATTTTTTGTGTTTTACGGGCTAAGTACTCAGTACCATTGGATAGGGCTAATTTAGCTCTATATTTCATGTCTCAATGTTGTTATAGTAAAATTCCGTGTTTTAAAGTTTTTAGTAGTTGTAGCTAATTTTTCTAAGTTGATTAGGTGTTTTTATTGGTTTTCTGGCTTCAGGGAGGCCAGGCGGGCTCAGGCAGCCTGCCCGCCTCTGTTTTAGAAGGTTGGGGGGCGCTTCTGGAGGGATTTTTATTCAATTTGGCGGGTACAGGCGCCAAAATTATGGGTGTTCATGGGCTCTTAGATAGTGGTCTGTGTGTACATAGTGAATAAGACAGTTTGGGGCAACTTTAATTATCATACGATCATCCGGAGGTGATATCCTTGTTCCTCACTCAGTTTTCACTGTTTTTTGGCCACAATTGACTGTGTTTGTTGCAAGGTTAGTTCTTCATTTAACTCAACTTTAGAAACAGGTTCTCTGGTATAGTCTTGCAAGCTATATCAAGTATTATTGCTGTCTCTGGTGTGGATTTGCAGCCTACATCAAGTATCTTTGCTTTCTCTGGTGTGGACATTGGTCTACATTTCAGTTCTTTGGTCTGGTAGTCTGTCTGGGGACTACTTTCTTGGCTCATCAAGCAGTCAAGTGTGTTGAAAAAGGGGCTTTAGAAAACAGGAACCAACTTACTTTAGCAAGTAAATCTCACTCTATTTTTCTAAAGGGACAGGGGATTTTCTCTCTGGTTTTTCTCCAACTCCCTTGGTAAAGGCCTATAGCTAGTACTATAGGATTGTCTACATTTCTGGAGCCCAACGTGGGGTGAACTTGCTAGTTTTTTTGGGAATCTCAGTTTTTTTTGGTTGGCTCTTTTTGGTGTTTTGGTCTGAAGGAATGGCTTCTGGTTCCTCATTTCCTGTGGTGACTGTCAGTGGGGGAGATGGTCCTCCTTCTGTGATGGTCAAGGAGTGTGTAAGGATTAAAACTTGGGATGGTACCAAGTTTAATGGGGAGGAGGTCAAGTGGTTTCTAGAGAAGTATGAAACTGCTTCTGGAGTGGATGGTGCTTCCTACCTGGACATGGTGAAGCAGATTATCTTCTTCATTGGTTATAGGGCAGTGGAGAAGGAGATTGTGGCCATGTCTGGCTACGAGAAGACGGATTGGAAGTTATTGTGTAGGGAGTGGTGAGATTGGCATCTAAAAGTAGGTCCTCCCAATTGTGCACCGCTAGGGTTTCTTCTACACCTTTCAAAAACATTACCTGGGCCACACCTGTGAGCATTGGGGAAACCACTGGTTATTTTTGTAGGTCAGAAGAAAACTCAAGAAAAGAAGATAAAAATTTCAAGATAATTCATGAAAATCAAAAAACAAAATCTGAAGATAATGAAGATAGGAGATTCAAAATATTTTTAAGATCAATTTTTGAGCCTCAAGCATGAGGTTAAACTGCAGAAAATTATGAAGAAAGAAGATCATCAAGATCAATCTTTGGGCCTCCAGCATGAGGATAAATTGCAAAATTTTAGAAGAGTTGATTCTGAAGATGAATCAAGATTTGAAGATTTGGAAGACGTAAGTGAAGATGAAGATTTGGAATTGCAGAAAAGTTTTGGAGTGGTGAGATTTGGGTCTAAAAGTAAGTCCTCCCAATTGTGCACCACTAGGGTTTCTTCTACAACTTTTAGAAACATTACCTTAACCACACATGTGAGCAATGGGGAAACCCTGGTTTTTGTTCCAGGTCTGGTGGTGAAGATTTCCTGAAGATCCCTCAAGTTGAAGGTGGAGCGGCAAAGTATAAAAAGGTAGCGCAGAAGATTAGGCCTGTCAATGAGCCTATGCCTGTGGGTTTGAATCGGCCCTTGAAGAGAACTCCTTTGTCAAGAGATCCGTACTGTATTCCTTTGGTGAAGAATCCTCCAGAACTTGTAGAGATGGCTAAGGTGACTGTGGAAAGGTTGAAAGTTGTTAATTTTGGTCCTGATGGGTGGTTGTCTGAAGAAGAAAAGAAGTTGTTGTTGCACGTTATTGTGCTAAGGGAAAAAGATGTGGCTTTTGTTGAAGAGGAAAGGGGTGTGTTGAAGCACTCTTATGGGAAACCTTACTTGATTCCTGTGGTTTGTCATGAACCTTGGCAAATCAAACCTATTCCGATTCCATTTGCTATCAGAGAGGATTTTGTGGAGATTGTTAAAGAAAGAGTCAGGACTGGGTTATACAAACAGTCAACATCCAGTTACTCAAGTCTAATTTTCTGTGTAAAGAAGCAGAATGGAAATTTGAGAGTGTTTCATGATCTTAGAGCCTTGAATAGAGTCACTATCAAGGAAGCTGGTATGCCACCAAGTGCGGAGGATTTTGTTGAAGCTTTTTCTGGGAGGGTGTGTTATGTTTGGGTGATATTACGGGTGTTTATGATGAGAGGGAAATTCACACGGATTAAAGGCCTCTCACAAATTTTGAGACTCCTTTGGGAAGATTTCAGCTCACTAGGTTGCCTCAAGGAGCAACTAATTTAGTGGCGGTATATCAAGCACAGATGGCTTGGATTTTGCAGGATGAGGTTCCTACTCATTCTGGTATTTTTATTGATGATGGGGGAATTAAAGGACCATCCACTGATTATGGTAATGAGGTGTTAGCAGAGAACCCTGGCATAAGTAGGTTTGTTTGGGAATATGCAATAACTCTAAAGAGAGTGTTGTTTAGGATTGAAGAGGCTGGTTTGACCATTCCAGGGTTTAAATTCTGCTGTTGTGTTCCTGATTTGGAAATTCTGGGTCATGTGGTATGTAAAGAGGGAAGGATTATGGCGAAGAAGAAGATTAATAAAATCCAGTCATGGCCGAGGCCTAAAAATACTACTGAAGTAATGGGATTTTTGGGTGTATGTGTATATGTCAGGATTTTTATTAAGGATTTTTCTTTGTTGGCTTCACCTTTAAGGAGGTTGACCAGAAAAGATGCAGATTGGGAATGGACTGAAGAGTGTGAAGAGGCTTTTCAGAAGTTGAAAAGGGTTTTTGGGAAGATATTGTTCTTCATAAGTTGGATTATGGCGTTGGTGCTGGAAAAATTTATCTGGAAGTTGACTCAAGCTATATTGCTGCTGGTGCTGTTTTGTCTCAGGAGGATAAGAATGGGAGGTTCAGGCCAGTAAGATATGAGTCTGTGGTGTTTAATGAGGTGGAATCTAGGTATTCTCAACCTAAGTTGGAATTGTGTGGCGTAGCTAAAATTTTAAAGAAGCTACAGACGGTTTTGTGAGGGCAGAATTTTGAGCTGCAGGTGGATGCAAAATCTTTGGTTCAGATGATCAATACACCTAGTCTTCCAAATGCTCCAATGACTAGGTGAGTGACATTTATTCTGCATTTTTCTTTTGACCTGGTACACAGACCAGGCAAAACTTTTACAATGCCTGATGGATTATCAAGGAGGCCACCTACAGATGAAGATTCTGAGGCTGAAGAGTTTGATGAAGATGTTCCAGTGGTTAGGGCCAGCACTAAGGGTGCTGAAGATTTTTCTAACCTCCCTCAAGATGCTTAACTGGCTGTATCTGATCTTGATTCTGGTGATCAGGATGTTTTTGTTGATGAAGATGGAGTTGTTGTTTGGGAAAGCTCAAATTTGGAAAAGGGTGTTTTTTTTAGTGAACTGGATTCTCACAAGGTTCAGTGGAAAGAGAAGGACATGCCAAAATTTTAGGATTAGTGTCCTGGTTGGGCTGGTCAATTGGCTCATGTTCACACTGGTGATTTTGATGACAGAGTTTTACCCTTGGATGTTGTTTTGTTGAATTTTGAAGATGGGACCTGGGGTCAGTCTGGGTTTTATTTTTTTTTGGTGTAATATCTGTTTACCTTAGAGAGGCCAGATAGTTGAGATGATGATACTTGGTTGGTAATTAAGAAGAAGAGTCCTGGATTTTATGTGTCAGGAAGAAGGTTGATGAGGAGAAGGCATCCTAATCCTCAAGTTGTGGTGATTTAAAAGAAGGGTCAAGAAGTTGTGTTGAAGTATTTGCATGAAGACCTTGGTCATAGAGGCTTTGGGGAGACTTATAGAAGAGTAGCTGACAGATTTTGGTGGCCATGTATGAAGTTGGTGGTGCAGGGTTGGGTTCACTCTTGTGAAGAATGTCAAAAAGAAGTCACTTGAAACGTAAAGAGGTCGGCTGTGCTACTGGTGAAACAACTGTTTTTGGGAGGGTCAGTCTGGATGCTGTCCATATTAAAGAGGACAGGTATAAATACTTAATTGTTGCTAGGGATGATTTGTCACGTTAGGTTGAGACAGTGCCTCTGGTTAATTTGACTTCCAAGAATGTGGCAGAGTTTTTGAAGAAGGAGTGGATTTATAGGTATGGGTTGATGAAGTTGGTGACTTTTGATGGCAGGCCAGAGTTTGTTGCCTAATTTAAAGTAGCTGTGGCTAGTGTTGGTTCTAAAGCTAGAGTGGCTACACCTTATTATCCTGAAGCTGAATGCATGGTTGAAAGAGGCCATCAAGTTATCAAGAATGCTTTGGTAAAGATGTGTGGGGATAGTTCTGAGAAGTGGAGGCATTATTTACCCTTGGTTTTATTTGCTGATAGGGTCACTGTGAAAAGGACAACTGGCTATTCTCCTGACGAGTTAATTTTTGGTCATAATTTTGTTCTACCAGTGGACTTGGAAGCTGTTTCTTATCTTGGAATTGATTGGGATGATTTGCACTCAACAGAAGAATTGCTCTATGCCAGGATGCAACAGTTGGAATGTAGAGAGGAATTTCAAGAGAAAGCATACTCTAGAATGATGAAGATTAGGAATCAATCATTCAGGTACTGGGACAAGAATTTGGCTCATAGACTCAGTAATCCCTTGAAGCCTGGTTGTTTTCTTTTGGTGTATAATAGAAGTTTGGAGAGTCAGTGGGGAAAAATGTTTTCTTACAGATGGAATGGACCTTACAGAGTCAGATCTCAGGCGTCTGGAGGTTTTATCTTTTGGAAGAGATGGATGGTGCAGTCTTGAAAAAGAGAGTGGCTTCAGACCAGGTGAAGAACTCCTATCCCAGAGGCATTAGGCATGATGAAGATTGACTCCACAATGAGGATAAACTATGTAACTTTCTTTAAATTTTGGATTTTGGTGTTTCAGAGCAACTTTTGTGTTGGAAACTTTTGTTAGAGAATACCCATGGGCAGGGCCTTTAGATTTTGCCTTGGCAAGTGTGGGGGTAGCTGATGGGCTGGCTACTCTATCAACAGTTACCCCAGATTGTCTGTTTCCAACACTTTCTCTTAATTTGGTTGAAACCTAGTATTGGTTTCTTTTCACAGGTTTTAGTCCTCTATGACTTTAAACTGGAAATTCCTTTTGTCTTCAAGTGCCAGACTCTTCATTCTTATTGGTTCTGGTTTATTGTGTTGGATGTTGTGTTTTTTTAGAAGGCACCCAGGGGGGCTTCTAGATTTTATTTTGGAAAGTGTGGGGGTAACTGATGAGCTGGCTGCTCTGTAGAACAGTTACCCCAGAATGTCTGTCTCAAGTCTTTTCTTTGTCCCAGTTGAATTCTAGTTCTGTTGTTTTTCATTCAGGTTTCAAGTCCACTATGACTTTAAACTGGTTTGGGACTGGCTTCTTTATCTTTGGTTCTTTCTGTATGGTGGTGGATCACTGGTGGTCTCCCATCATTTTTACTTATTGGAGGGAGCCCACCCAGTAATCATTTCTATGGACCGGACTTTCTCTTACTGGACCATCTATGGAGCTGGACTGTCTTTGATTTTTTAGTTATGTTTTTGCTAGATAGTAGTTTCAGATTATTTTATATTTTTCTCTTTTTTTCTTTTAATTTTTTATGGGGGTTGTTAAAATTATAAAATTAAAGAAAATAGGGTGTTATCACATCAGGGTCACCTGGATGTGGGCAAGCATTGGTGGGGAAAGGCTCATCAATTTGCCAGGCAATGCTATTTTATCATTTTAGTTTATTTTATTTTTATTTTCAATAAAATTTAATTTTTTATTTTTTTATTCTTATTATTATACTTAATTTATGTTTCTTATTTCAAATTTTTTAAATTTTTTAAGGTGTATCCACATCAAGGTGCACTTAGATGTGGGCAAGGTATCAGGGGATCAGCTCATCAATTGGCTGGGGGATACCATTGGTATTATTTTTTATCTTTTATTTTATTTCATTTATTTTTATTTTATTTTATTTATCAATTTTTGATTTTAGTATATTAGTATATTAAAAAAGAAAATAATAATAATAATAATAATAATATATATTTGAATTTATATTTATTAATTTTTTTTATTTTTTATTTATTATTATGTTTCTAATATTTTTGCAGGAGCTCATTGTCTGGATGATGAAGCTTCTGGAGGCTGGTCGGGATTATGATGTTGTTTTTGTTTTTTGTTGGGGTTGGGGGAAGCACTGTGTTCTTTGAGGTGCATTCTTCTGGAGAGATTATAGGGATTATAATGGGCATGAATGGGTTTGTATGGAAGTTCAGAAGAGGAAGAAGAAGAGGCAGGAATGGATTGTTGGAAGGTGTGCTTAATGATCCTAGACATCTTCCAGTGGTCGTTGTGGCATTCCAAATCTGGGTAGGCTACTTAGGTGAAAATTTGATGGACCTTGGTTGGAAGAAAATCATGATGTTAGCGGGTGTTAATTTGGTTGAAGGGAGGTAACTGGATTTTTTTTGGGTGGATTCATGGTGATTTTTGGAGGATTTATGGTGATTTTTTTTGGAGGATTTATGGTGTTTTGGAATGGATATATTTTGGTATTCCTATTTTTATTTGATGGTTTCATGGATTGGGTATTGGCTTTACTGGATTTTCTAGGGCTCTTTTGGTATTTTTGGTGGATGCAGCGTGCTCATGGAGTAGCCATTTTTTTCCAGTGCGCTCCTGTGTTTTTCTGGTGCAAAAGAAAAGTGTACTGGAAAAATTCTGTCATTGTGGAAAAGTTTGGTTATGGTGAAAAGATTAACTCACTCTGGCCAAATTAGCTCATTATGGCAAAAAGAGCTCATTGTGGCAAAATTTTCTCACAATGGGAAAGTCTGATCACAAGTGCAAAGTTTGGTCACTGCAGAAAAGTCTGGGCACTGTGGTAAAGTTTTGTCACTGTAGAAAAATCTGATCACCAGTGCAAAGTTTGGTCACTGCAGAAAATTCTGGGCACCGTGGTAAAGTTTGGTCACTTTAGAAAATTCTGATCACCAGTGCAAAGTTTGGTCACTGCAGAAAGTTTGGCTATTGTGGCAAAATTTGGTTAGAATTTATTATGCTTGTTAGATCAATAGTTTATTGTAGATCCTATGCATGTAGGGTATCGTTGGAAAGGTCTGGAGGAGTAGAATCTTAGTCTTCAACATGGTTTTTTGGTCTTTTAGTTTCGATATTAAGGGTCTTTTTTGATAATTAACAATATTTAACATATAACAACAATTATATTAAAAAAATATCAACATATAGGGTATCATTGGATAGCTCTCATACTTGGTGACTAAAATTTATTTCTTTTCTTATAAAATTTATAAAATAAAAATATAATAAAGAACACTCTTTAATTTTGGTGTGAAACTGGGTAAATCTGGGGCAGACCTTTAATAAGGCACCTTTGAACAGATCATCCCAAGGGTAGTTTCTGGGGTACTTTACTGGACTTTTCAGTCTTTGTGGCAAGTTTTGTGGCTTGTTCTAAGTATTTGCTGTGACTGGTATCAGTGTAATCTGGTATTAGGTTTCCTACACTTTCAAAGTCTTTCTCTCAGATTTTCAACTTATCCAACTCTTCAAGCAGATATTCAAGCTTAGTTGATTGAATCTTACGTTTACTTAGAGGGACAGGGATTTCTTTTTGTTTTTCCAACTCCCTCGGATTCTGCCTGAAGAAAGGCGACTGTAGGAGTCTACTCTACATTTTCGGCACCCAATGTGGGGTTCAAATTCTCTAGCTTCTGAAGAAACTTACTTGTTGGACTTCTGGTTTTTGGTTTTCTGGTTGTTGGATTTTGATTGGTTGGTTATTTGGTGATTCTGGTAACTGGCTGAACCAGTACAGAATCTGTGGTAGTAGGGATCTAGGTATAGGGCTGAACCCTTTCTAGATCTGTTGTTTTTGTTTTTGTTTTTTTTTATCCTAGTAAAGGGCTGAACCCTTGTAGGATATTGTTGGTTGCCTGGTAAAGGGCTGAACCCTTGCAGATTTTATTGGTTTCTGGTGCTATTTGGGATGTCTTCTCCATCTGGTGGTGGTGTTATTGCTGCTGCTGCTGATGGTGTTGGGCCTTCAATAAGGATTCAAACTTGGGATGGGCTTAAGTTTTTTGGTGATGATTTAAAGTGGTTTTTGGGCAGATATGAGGCTTCTGCTGGAATTGATGGGGCTTCTCATTTAGATATGGTGAAGCAGGTAATCTTTTTCATTGGTGATAGGGAAGTTGAGAAGGAGATTACTGGTATGGAGGGTTATAAGACTAGGGATTGGAAAAGGCTTAGTAGGGAAATGGTGGATGTATGGGGAGTCAGATATTCAATGGTGGATTTAAATAAGGTTGTTGGAGAATGGCAAGTGCAGGGTGGAATAACTTCTTTGGTGAGTTATAGGAAATTTGTTGGTAGTTTTGAAGCTGTGGTGGAATATCTGGTGGAGGTAGAGGAATTGGCTCATGAAAATGCAGTCAAAGATTTATTTTGGTCCGCTTTTGGGAGGGATGTTAGGATGGATGTGTTAAAGGAGTTGTCTAGGAAGGGTTTGATGAAATCCTTACCTAATGGGTAGCAGAAGTTGCCTGCTCTTAAGGTGGTTAAAGAATTGGTGGAGTCTCACCTCAAGCTTTTGGCTGTGGACAGTTATCAAGAAACCTGTACACAGTATGTCAGCAAAATTAATGAAGTTTTGGCTGATAATAACAATATTCTGAAGAATGCTCAGGATTCAAGAAAAGCTCAGTTGGGGAAACCGGTTCATAAGGTGGATAAGAATGTGGATAAGGAGATGGTGGATCAATTGGCTGACTTAACGAAGCAATTGAAAATTTTTGTTCAAGAAACTCAGAAGGCCAGCAGGGTTTCAGCTTCTTATTCATCATCTTATTCAAGTAGAGGTTATGATAGGAGGAATGGTGGTACTGTCGATATTTGGATTTTTTCCTACTGCAACCGGAAGGGACATAAGTCTAATGATTGTTGGACTTTGAATAGGGATCAGGCTGCTGGTAGAGTAAAATTTGATGGAAAGGTATTTAGGTTTCCTGATGGATCTTTTATCAACCCAGTGAAGGTCAGGCTCCTTCAGATTTGGTGAGGAGGAATAGTATGGGTGAAAAGAGAGCTAGGTTTGAGGAATTGCCTACTGAGGCTTCTTCTGGTACTGGAAATAATTCTGGAGATACGGGGAAGGAAAAAGAGGTTAGTAAGGCTACTTTATCTACTTCATATGGTATTTTGGAGTTAGTAAAGGTTTTTAAGGCAGATGGTGAGTGTATGGCTGGTGTATATGATGTGGAGGCTGCTAGGAGGGCGTCTGCTTCTAAAGCTAGAAGCAGTATTTCTAATCAGTTAAGGTCAAGAGGTGGAAAGGCGGATTCTCAGAAGGCTGAAGATCCCAAGAATATTTATACGCCTGAAGAGATTCGTCAGATGCAGAAGGGAATAGCTGATATGGGTCCCCCTAGTTTTGGTGCTTTTGATCTTAATGGTGATCCTATGCCTTTGGATGATGGTTCAGATACAGAGGAGGATGTGCCTTTGGCTTCTTTGCCTAGGCCAAGTTCTAGTGGGCCAACGGAGGGAGTTAGAACTACTGTTGATGGTTCTGGTTTGGTCTCTGTGGATGGAAAGGTTCATGGGGATAATTCTGATGTGGATATGCGTGATGTTGTTGGTAATGTGGGACCTCAGGAGACTTCTAGGGCAAATCTTGCTAGGAGTAAGGCTCATTATGAGAGGCCAGTGGTTTCTGGTCAAGAGAATGCTATGGATGTTGTTTTGGGAAGGGTGAATCAGCTTCAGATTCCATTATCTTTGAATAAATTTTTCACTATTAGTCCAGTCCTTGCTGAAAAGCAGAAGAAGCATTTGACTAGGAGAAGAGTGGCTACTGGTGAGGTGGAGTGTATGTGTGAAAATGTGGAGAAGTTTGGTAATGAGGTGGAGACTCATTTTTATGCTCCTTTGGGATATTTGGTGGTTTCTTTAAATGGCAAAGATGTGAAGGCATTGGTTAATTCAGGCTCACAAATAAATTTAATTTCATTGGATCAAGCAACTAGTCTGGATTTGCCAATTAAAGCTGGTGTTGGAGGAAATCTCAGAGGGATAGGTGGGCATGCTACTGAGTTGATTGGTACAGCGGAGCATGTAAAGTTAGGTGTAGGTGGAGCTGTTGGAAAAGTTCATTTTTATGTGTCTAGAGGAGCTGTGAAGACAGTTTTAGGAGGGCCATTTTTGATGGATTTTGAGGCCAATATTGGTTATCAGTGTGGTGTTGGGATTAGTTTGGAGATTACTGGGGAGGATATGAGGCAGTTACATATGAGGTTGGCACCCCCAGGTGATGAAGGTTGGGAAACTAGGCCTGGTGTTTCTGCATCTTGTCAGTGTTGCACTTGCATTAGGAAGAGAAAAGATTTGAAGTCCTCTTCTGGTGTATTTGAGGATAGTGGTGATCATTTTGTTGGTGACCCTTCTTTTTTATGGTAGATAGGGCTGATCAGTCTAGTACTGTAATCTCTCTTCAAGAAGAAATCCCGGATTGAAGTAGGTCAGCTCAAGTGGAGATATATCAAGTGGAATCTCAACTTTTTGTAGATAATATTACTTTATTATCTCAATTTTAGTAAAATTATTTGTCTGGTTTCAGTTTTTCTTCAAGTTTTTCTCTCAAGTTTATTTCAAGTTCTGAAGATGTTTTAGGGAAAATTTTGTTGGAGCGGGAAAATTTTGGAGTGGTGGAAAATGGGTCTAAAATTAAGTCCTCGCAATTGTGCACCGCTAGGGTTTCTTCTACACCTTTCAAAAACATTTTCATGGCCACACATGTGAGAATTGGGGACACCCCTGGTTGTTTTTCAAGGAAAAGCAAGAAACAATTTGAGGAAAATCAAGAAAAAAATCTCAAGATAAATGAAAATCTACAAAAAAATTATTTATGTAAAGATATTGTCAGGAGGGCTGAGCCTACTTGGCAGGCTGGTAACCTCCTGCATGAGGATAGACTGCCAACTTTTTATACTTTTGATTATTCTTTTCTTATTTCTAAAAATAAAAATAAAATTAAAAATTGTCTGCATAATGAAAAACTAGATAACAATATTTTTGAAAATTCCAATAATTCTGTTTCTAAAAACTTTAATAATTCTTTTTCAAAAAATAAAAAAAAAAATAAAACTGATAAAATTTCCTTATCTGATTCTAAAAATCCTTTTTGTAAAAATTCTGTTACTCTTAATTCTGATGAATATGAAGATTCTGTTGATGAAAGGAGCTCAATTCCTCAAGTACATGTGGAAGTGGAAGCGGCAAAATATAAGAAGGTTGCTGTGAAAGTTAAACCAATCAATGAAGCACTGCCAACTGGATTGAATCCGCCATTGAAGAGACCACTTTTGTCAAGAGATCCATATAAAACTCCTTTAAGAAAGAATCTGCCTGAATTTTCTGAAACGTTGTGGTCTTCCAACATTGGCAGGGGCCTTTGTTGTGTGATTTGGCGTTGTTTATGCATGTCTTAATTGACATCTGTTAAGGAATTAGGTATTTTTCTGGTTTTCTCCAGTGGATATTGGGTTTGCAGATATGTGGGTACTGTCATTGGATAGCCCCGGTTTTTCTCTATATTTTATGTCTTGGAGACATTTTTCATATTCTAAGTTTTAAGGGGTCATTTCTTCATTTATTCATTTAAAAAGATAGCTGTTTAAATTTGTTTTTCGTGTTTAACAGGCTAGTCTTAAGTCTTAGGGTTAATTTCTTATTACCGTTGGATAGAGCTAATTTTTCTCTACATTTCATGTCTCAAGTTGTTATAGTGAAATTCCATGTTTTAAAGGTTTTAGTAGTTGCAGTTAGTTTTTCTAAGTAGATTGGGTGTTTTTGATGGTTCTCTGGCTTCAGGGAGGCCGTGCCGCTTCAGGCGGCGCCTCTGATGTCGGGCGGCCCACCCTCCTCTGTTTAAGAAGGTTGGGGAGCGCTTCTGGAGGGTTTTTTATGCAATTTGGTGGGTACAGGCGCCAAATTGGTGGGTGTGCATGGGCTCTTAGAGGGTGGTCTGTATGTAGATAGTGAATAAGACAGTTTGGGGGGCAACCTTAATCATCATACAACCATCCGGAGGTGATATCATTGTTCCTCACTCAGTTTTCACTGTTTTCTGGCCACAATTTGGCTGTGTTTGTTGCAAGTGAGTTCTTTATTTAACGTAACTTTGGCAAATGTTTTCTCTGTTATAGTCTTGCAAGCTATAGCAAGTATTATTTCTGTCTCTGGTGTGGATTTGCAGCCTACATCAAGTATCTTTGCTTTCTCTGGTGTGGACATTGGTCTACATTTCAGTTCTTTGTTCTGGTAGTCTATCTGGTGACTACTTTCTTGGCTCATCAAGCAGTCAAGTGTATTGGGAAAGGGGCTTTTGGTAAACAGGAACCAATTTACTGTAGCAGGTAAATCTCACTTATTTTTCTAAAGGGACAGGGGATTTTCTCTCTGGTTTTTCTCCAACTCCCTTGGTCAAGGCCTATAGCTAGTACTATAGGATTGTCTACATTTCTGGCTTCCAACGTGGGGTAGAACCTGCTAGTTCTTTGGAATCTCTGTTTTCTTTGGTCGGCTCTTTTTGGTGTTTTGGACTGGAAGAATGGCTTTTGGTTCTGCTATTCCTGTGGTGACTTTCATTGGGGGGGATGGTCCTCCTGCTGTGATGGTTAGGGAATGTTTTAGGATTAAAGCTTGGGATGGTACAAAGTTTAATGGGGAAGATTTGAAGTGGTTTCTGGAGAAGTATGAAACTGCTTCTGGTGTGGATGGTGCTTCCTACCTGGACATGGTGAAGCAGATCATTTTCTTCATTGGTGATAGGGCAGTGGAGAAGGAGATTGTGGCAATGTCTGGCTACAAGAAGAGGGATTGGAAATTGTTGTGTAGGGAGATGGTGGATAGATGGGGTGTCAGGTTCACTATGGTGGATCTGAACAAGGTTTTTAGTGAATGGCAATCTTATGGTGGTGTTGGTAACTTGCATAGTTACAGGAAGTTTCTGCTACAGTTTGATCCTGTGGTGGAATATTTGGTGGAAGTGGAGGAGCTGGCACATGAAAATGCTGCCAAGGATGTTTTTTGGTCTGCCCTGGCTAGAGATGTCAGGATGGATGTGTTGAAGGAGTTTTCAAGAAAGGAATTGATGAAAACTCTTTCTAATGGGGATAATAAGTTTCCTGCCTTGGATAAGGTGAAGGAGGCTGTTGAGGCCCATTTGAAGTTATTGGCTGTGGACACCTATCAGGAGGGGTGTGCCAAGTATGTCAGCAAAGTCAGTGAGGCTTTGGCTGAAGAGGTGGTTAGGGAGAAGAAGGAGAAGAATAATTTGGTGAAGTTTCCAAAACAGGAGAGGGACCCAATGGTGGAACAGTTATCTGAATTGACAAAACAGCTCCACATTTTTGTGCAGGAGGCTAAGAAGGTCAATAAGGCACTTTCTCAGCCTAGAGATTTTGAAAGGAGGGCTGGGTTTGCTCTTATTGCAGTAGGAAGGAGCACAGGTCCAATG
Organism: Hemileia vastatrix; assembly: GCA_030280995.1. NCBI lineage: Eukaryota > Fungi > Basidiomycota > Pucciniomycetes > Pucciniales > Zaghouaniaceae > Hemileia > Hemileia vastatrix. The sequence goes on along the minus strand of JASXTE010000012.1, from coordinate 22,584,363 downwards.
ATTGTTGGGCATTGAACAGGGATGTTTCTGAAGGAAAGGTGGAGTTTGATGGAAGGGTTTTCAAGTTCCCTGACAGTTCTTTTGTGAATCCCAGTGATGGACAGGCCCCTGTGGATTTGGTCAGGAGGAGGGGTGGTCTCAACCAAAGGAGGCCGAGGTTTGAGGAGATTCCTGATCAGGAGAAGTCTTCTGCTAAGGAGGATAATGATGTCAAGGGAAAGGGAAGGAGGTCAATAAGGTCTCTATTTCTACTTCCTTTGGTGGTTTGGAGTTGTATTTTTGTGGTGGACAGTCAAGTGGTGAATGCTTGGCTGGTGTTTATGATGTGGAAGCAGGAAAGGTGGGAAGGCCTAAGAGCAGTTCTCAGGCCCAACCAAAGCCTAGGGCATCAAAGGTGGATCCTAAGCTGAGTTCAGCTAGGAAGAAGTACAGAAAAGAGGAGCTGAACAAGATGCAGAAGGGAATGGCAGACATGGGCCCCCCTAGTTTTGGTGCACTGGACATGAATGGTGAGCCAATGCCCATGGATGTTGATTCTGAATCTGAGGAGGATGTCCCTTTGGCTTCATTGCCAAAGCCTGCTGGAGTTAGAGGGTCTGGTGAGGGATCTGGTTTGGTTCCTGTTGATGGTAAATCTTTTGGTGGTGCGGGTCCTCAAGAATCTTCTAGGACCAAGTTGGTGAAGCCAAGGGCTCACTTTGAGAGGCCAGTAGTTTCTGGTCAAGTTAATGTTATGGACTCTGTCCTGGAAAGGATGAATCAGGGTCAGGTTTCCCTATCTTATGGGGAGTTGTATGCTATCAGTCTGGGGTTCGCTGATATGCAGAAAAAGTTGTTGACCAGGAGAAGGGTTTCTTCTGGGGAGGTGGAATACATCTGTGATTCTGCTAAAAAGTTTGGTGAGGGGTCGGAAACTCATTTTTCTGCTCCTCTGGGTTATGTCAATGTCACTCTGAATGGCGGGGAAGCAAGGGCATTGGTCAATTCAGGTTCTCAGATAAACTTGATTTCCTTGTTTGAGGCAACTCATTTGGGCCTCCCCATACAAACTGGTATTGGTGGAAACTTGAGAGGGATTGGTGGCCATGTCACTTAATTGGTCGGGACTTCCAAATTTTTGAAGTTAGATGTTGGTGGAGCCTCAGGGAAGGTTCATTTCTATATTGCTAAGGGAAAAGTTAACGCTGTTCTGGGCGGGCCATTCTTGATGGATTTCCAGGCAAGAATTGGCTATCAATATGATTTGGGAATCAGTTTGGAGTTGACTGGTGAAGATGAAAGGAGACTTCACATGAGGTTATCATCCCCTGGAGAGGATGGTTGGGAGACCAGGCTTGGCTTATCTTCAATGTGCCAGTGTATGGATTGTTGCAGGAGACGGAAAGAAGTGGGTGCTGCCTCCGGTTTTTTGGAGTGTGGCTCAGGCTCTATTGAGAGTCTGTCTTTTTTAGAGTGATGAAGGCTGATCACCCTAGTGCTACAACCTCTCACCAAGGCAAGGAAATCCCAGGTTGTAGTAGGTCAGCTCCCTTGGAGATATACCAAGTGGATTTCCAACTTTCTCTTTTTAATGTTTCTCTTCTCTGCAAGTATTCATCAAATTTTTTATCAAGTCTCTGTTCTCTCTCAAGATTCTTAATTATTTTTAATTCAATTTCAAAAAAGAAGATTGGTTATATATCTTTATTGAAAGATATGTGAAAAAGTTTTGGGCGGTGAGATTGGGGTCTAAAAGTAAGTCCTCCCAATTGTGCACCGCTAGGGTTCCTTCTACACCTTTCAAAAACATTACCTGGGCCACACCTGTGAGCATTGGGGAAACCCCTGGTTATTTTTTTAGGTCAGAAGAAAACTCAAGAAAAGAAGAAAAAAATTTCAAGATAATTCAAGAAAATCAAGAAAAAAATCTGAAGATAATGAAGAAAGAAGATTCAAAGTATTATTTCAAAGATCATCAAGATCAATTTTTGAGCCTCCAGCATGAGGTTAAACTGCAGAAAATTATGAAGTAGGAAGATCATCAAGATATATTTTTGGGCCTCCAGCATGAGGATAAACTGCACAGTTTTGAAAGAGTTTATTCTGAAGATGAATCAAGATTTGAATATTTGGATGATGGAAGTGAAGATGAAGATTTGGTATTGCGGAAAAGCTTTGGAGTGGTGAGATTGGGGTCTAAAAGTAAGTCCTCCCAGTTATGCACCGCTAGGGTTTTTTCTACACCTTTCAAAAACATTACCTTGGCCACACATGTCAGAAATGGGGAAACCCTTGGTTTTTGTTCCAGGTCTGGTGGTGAAGATTTCCTGAAGATCCCTTAAGTTAAAGGGGGAGCGGAAAAGTATAAGAAGGTAGCGCAGAAGAATAGGCCTGTCGATGAGCCTATGCCTGTGGGTTTGAATCCACCCTTGAAGAGACCTCCTTTATCAAAATATCCATACTGTAATCATTTGGTGAAGAATCCTCCAGAACTTGTAGAGATGGCTAGGGTGACTGTGGAAAGGTTGAAAGTTGTTAATTTTGGTCCTGATGGGTGGTTGTCTGAAGAAGAAAAGAAGTTGTTGTTGCACATTATTGTGCTAAGGGAAAAAGCTGTGGCTTTTGTTGAAGAGGAAAGGGGTGTTTTGAAGCACTCTTATGGGTAACCTTACTTAATTCCTGTGGTTTGTAATTAACCTTGGCAAATCAAACCTATTCCAATTCCAGTTGCTATCAGAGAGGATTTTGTGGAGATTGTTAGGGAAAGAGTCAGGACTGGGTTATATGAACAATCAACATTCAGTTACTCAAGTTCGGTGTTCTTTGTAAAGAAGCAGAATGGAAAATTGCAGGTGGTTCATGATCTTAGAGCCTTGAATAGAGTCACTATCAAGGATGCTGGTATGCCACCAAGTGCAGAGGACTTCGTTGAAGCTTTTGCTGGAAGGGTGTGTTATGGTTTGGGTGATATTATCGGTGGGTATGATGAGCGGGAACTTCATACGGATTTAAGGCCTCACAACTTTTGAGACTCCTTTGGAAAGATTTCAGCTCACTAGGTTGCCTCAAGGAGCAACTAATTCAGTGGCGGTATATCAAGCACAGATGGCTTGGATTTTTCAGGATGAGGTTCCTACTCATGCTGGTATTTTTATTGATGATGGTGGAATTAAAGTACCATCCACTGATTATGGTAATGAGATGTTAGCAGAGAGCCCTGGCATAAGTAGGTTTGTTTGGGAATATGCAATAACTCTAGAGAGAGTGTTGTTTAGGATTGACGAGTCTGGTTTGACCATTTCAGGGTCAAAATTCTGTTGTTGTGTTCCTGCTTTGGAAAATCTGGGTCATGTGGTATGTAAAGAGGGAAAGATTATGGCAAAGAAAAAAGTTAATAAAATTCAATCATGGCCAACGCCTAAGAATACCACTGAAGTCAGAGGATTTTTGGGTGTGTGTGTATATGTCAGTATTTTTATTAAGGATTTTTCTTTGTTGGCTTCACTTTTAAGGAGGCTGACCAGGAAATATGCAGACTGGGAATGGACTGAAGAGTTTGAAGAGGCTTTTCAGAAGTTGAAGAAGGTTGTTGTTAAAATTTTGTTCTTCACAATTTGGATTATGGTGTTGATGCTGGAAAAATTTATCTGGCAAGGGACTCAAGCTATATCACTGCTAGTGATGTTTTGTCTCAGGAGGATAAGACTGGTAGACTCAGACCAGTAAGGTATGAGTCTGTGGTGTTTAATGAGGTGGAATCCAGGTATTCTCAACCTAAATTGTAATTGTGCGGTGTAGCAAAAATTTTGAAGAAGCTACAGACGGTTTTGTGGTGGCAGCATTTTGAGCTGCAGGTGGATGCAAAATCCTTAGTCCAGATGATCAATACACCTAGTCTTCCCAATTCTCCAATGACTAGGTGGGTGGCATTTATTCTACATTTATCTTTTGACCTGGTACACAAACCGGGCAAAACTTTTACGATGCCTGATGGATTATTGAGGAGGCCACCTACAGATGAGGATTCTGATTCTGAAGAGTTTGATGAAGATGTTTCAGTGGTTAGGGCCAGCACAAAGGGTGCTGAAGATTTTTCTCTCCTCCCCCATGAGGCTAAACTGGATGATTCTTCTGACCTTTCCCAAGAGGCTAAACTGGATGGAACTGATCTTGATTCTGGTGATCAGGATGTTTTTGTTGATAAAGATGGATTTGTTGTTTGGGACGGCTCAAAATTGGAGAAGGGTGTTTTTGTTAGTGAACTGGATTCTCATAAGATTCAGTGGAAAGAGAAGGATGTGCCAAAATTTAAGGATTGGTGTCCTGGTTGGGCTGGTCAATTGACTCATGTTCACATGGCTGATTTCGACGACAGAGTTGTACCCTTGGATGTTGTGTTGTTGGACTTTGAAGATGAGACCTGGGGTCAGTCTGGGTTTTATTTCATTATGGTGGAATATCTGTTGACCTTGGAGAGGCCAGATAGTTGTGATGATGATACTTGTTTGGCAATCAAGAAGAAGAGTCCTGGATTTTATGTGTCAGGAAGACGGCTGATGAGGAGAAGACATCCTAATCCTCAAGTTGTGGTGACTCAAAAGAAGGGTCAAGAAGTTCTGTTGATTGGTCATAGAAGCTTTGGGGAGACTTATAGAAGAGTATCTGAAAGATTTTGGTGGCCATGTATGAAGTTGGCGGTGCAGGGTTGGGTTCAATCTTGTGAAGAATGTCAAAGAAGAAGTCACTTGAAACCTAAAGAGGTCGGCCCTGCTACTGGTATAACTACTGTTTTTGGAAGAGTCAGTCTGGATGCTGTCCATATTAAAGAGGGAAAATAAAAATACTTGATTGTTGCCAGGAATGATTTGTCTAGTTGGGATGAGGCAGTGCCTCTGGTTAATTTGACTGCCAAGAATGTGGTAGAGTTTTTGAAGAAGGAGTGGATTTATAGGTATGGGTTGTTGAAGTTAGTAACTGTTGATGGCGGGCCAGAGTTTGGTGCCAAACTTAAAGAGGCTGTGGCTAGTGTTGGTTCTAAAGTTAGAGTGGCTACACCTTATTATCCTGAAGCTGAAGGCATGGTTGAAAGAGGCCATCAAGTTATCAAGAATACTTTGGTAAAGATGTGTGGGGATAGTGCTGAAAAGTGGAGGCATTATTTACCCTTGGTGTTATTTGCTGATAGAGTCACTGTGAAGAGGACAACTGGCTATTCTCGTTACGAGTTAATTTATGGTCAGAAAGCTGTTCTACCAGTAGACTTGGAAGCTGTCTCTTATCTTGGAATTGATTGGGATGATGTGCACTCAACAGAAGATTTGCTCTGTGCCAGGATGCAACAGTTGGAATGTAGAGAGGAATGTCAGGAGAAGGCATAATCTAGAATGATGAAGATTAGGAATCAATCAGTCAGGTACTGGGACAAGAAGTTGGCTCATAGACTCAGGATTCCCTTGAAACCTAATTGTTTGGTTTTGGTGTATAATAGAAGTTTGGAGAGTCACTGGGGTAAAATGTTTGCTGAAAGATGGAATGGACCTTACAGAGTCAGATCTCAGGCATCTGGAGTATCTTATGTTTTGTAGGAGTTGGATGGTGCAGTCTTGAAAAAGATAGTGGCTGCAGACCAGGTGAAGAGATTTTATCCCAGAGGCACAAGACATGAAGAAGATTGACACCGCAATGAGGATAAACTATGGACCATTCTTTAATTTTGGTTTTATTGTGGTGATGCTATGCATCTTTTTGTTGGAAACTTTTTTTAGAGGGTACCCATGGGCAGGGCCTCTAGATTTCGCCTTGGCAAGTGTGGGGGTGACTGATGGGCTAGCTGCTCTATCAACAGTTACCCCAGATTTTCTGTTTCCAACCCTTTCTCTTAATTTGGTTGAACCCTAGTATTGGTTTCTATTTACATGTTTTAGTACTCTATGACTTTAAACTGGAAACTCTTTTGTTCTTCAAGTGTCGTACTCTTCACTTTTATTGGTTTTGGTTTATGGTGTTGGATGTTGTGCTATTGCTAGAAGGTACCCAGGGGGGGCTTCTAGATTTTATTTTGGCAAGTGTGGGGATAACTGATGAGCTGGCTGCTCTGTAGAACAGTTACCCCAGAATGTCTGTCTCATGTCTTGTGTTTTTTCCAGTTGAATTCTAGTTCTGTTGTTTATTATTCAGGTTTTAAGTCCACTATGACTTTAAACTGGTCTGGTACTGGATTCTTTATCTTTGGTTCTTTTGGATTGGTGGTAAATCACTGGTGTTCTCCCATCATTTTTACTTATTGGAGGGAGCCCACCCAGTGATCATTTCTATGGACCGGACTTTCTTTTACTGGACCATCTATGGAGCTGGACTGTCTTTGATTTTGTAGTTATGTTTTTTGCTAGATTGTAGGTTTATATTATTTTCTTTTTTTCTCTTTTTTTCTTTTAATTTTTAATGGGTGTTGTTTAAAATTATAAGTTGAAAAATATAGGGTGTCACCACATCAGGGTCACCTGGATGTGGGCAAGCATTTTGGGGAAAGGCTCATCAATTGGCTGGGCAATGCTATTTTTTTTCATTTATTTCTGTGTTTCATTATTTTTATTATGTTTCTTAATTTCTAAATTTTTTATTGTTAATCATTTAAAATATTTAATTGTGTATCCACATCAAAGTGCACTTGGATGTGGGTAAGGTATCAGGGGATCAGCTCATCAATTGGCTGTGGGATAGCAAATTTTTTTATATATAATTATTTATTTCATATTATTTTATTTAGTTCATTTACATTTTATTTTAAAATTTTTTATGATTAGTAGTTTAGTAGGATAGATTACCAATTTTAAAAAAAAAATTGGAAATTATTTTTATTAATTGTTTTATATTATTATTATGTTTCTAATCTTTTTGAAGGAGCTCATTGTCTGGATGATGAAACTTCTGGAGGCTGGTCTGGATTATGGTGTCGCTTTTGTTTTTTGTTGGGGTTGTGGGAGCACAGTGTTCTTTGAAGTGCATCCTGCTGGAGAGATTATATGGGTTATAATGGTCAGGAATGGGTTTGGATGGAAGTTCAGAGGAGGAAGAAGAAGAGGCAGGAATGGAGTGCTTGAAGGTGTGCTTAATTATCCTAGACATCTTCCAGTGGTTGTCAAGGAGGCGCTTACTCAGGGATTTTTCAAAGTCATTCAAAGGTCCATGGAGGGCAAAGGCTTTCAGCATGTTGTAAAACATGGTGCTTAGGTGTTGTTTCATGTCTCCATAATCCAGGGTCAAAGAAGTTTCTAGAGGTTGGCCAACTCCAATAGTAGATTCAGGAGGAGGGGTGCCATCTAGACATGAAGAATTGAATAAGTAATTATTTTTTTTAAAAAAATTAAATGAATTAATGTGGTACTTACAGATTGGAAGCTCATCAAATCTGTAAGCAGCCGGAATTTGGACTTCTGAAGATTTTGGAATGGTCATTGTAGGTGAATCAATCAGGGAAAGATATGGATTCTCTTGGTCTTCCTCTGAAAGATTTTGAGAAGGTAAAATAGGAGGCTGATGTTCCTGGGTCCTAGTTGAAGCAGCGGGACTTTTGTTGTTGTTGTGGTTGATATTTATGTTGGATTCAGCTGGAGGAGGTGCTGGTGATGGAGTACCAGGGTTTTTAAAAGATGGAGCATGAGAGGGTAATTTGGAAGCAGATTGATCTCTTCTGGATGGAGCTTTTGAGGGAATGGAACTGTCAGAAGAATAGCTGGCTGACAGAGGAGAGGTGTAGTTTTGTTGTCTTAACTGGGGACAAAGTTGTTTCCTTGGTGCAGTGTTGGATGCTCTGGTTTCTTCCCGGGGTCCTCTGGCAGGTCTCCTAGAAGTTTGGGAGAATTTGGAGTTCTTGGACCTTGGAAGGGTTTGCTGAATTGCTCTGAGAGCAGTGGGAGGTAATTGCGGGGAGTTGTTTTTGTTGTTTGGCTTATTTTGGCTGTTTTCTGGTGGTTTTTGGAGGTTTTGAGCCTGATTTTCACTGTCTTGTGAGGAAAGCGGGAAGACCAACGTTGGCTGGGCCGCTTGGACGTAGTCTAGAAGCCTGGGAGCTGATTTGAAGCTTTTGGAGCTAATTTAGCAGAGATAAAGGCAGTCTCTTTGGAAGCTAAGGCTGGTCTTTTGGGAAGCGTTCTGGAAGCGGAGCCTCTGGATCTTCTAGAAGGTGCGGAAGAGGAAGAGGAAGAGGAAGGACCAAGCTCTGGGGATCTTGTAGGGGATCTGGAGATGTATTTATGAGAAGGTGAAGGAGGAGGAATAGGGTAGTTGGCATCTCTGTCACATTTTTTCTTTTTGGAGTAGCAAGAATCACAAGCCCTGTTGTAGAATTCGGCTTCAGGATTTGGAAGAGTGAATGTGCAAGGTCTGCACATGTGGATGCACTGTTTGCAGGCATAGTCCTTGGGAGCAATGAAGCAAGGAAGAGTAGAGGGGTCAACATCAGGGATCCAGACATGATCTTTGGTGAGAAAAGATGATGAAAGAGATAAGAAGGAGATTTTTGTCAGTTATGGGTAGATGATGAAGTGAAGGTGGAAGTTCTGAAGGTTGGCCCTGGGTGTATTGCATGAAATTGGCTGGGTCTTTCTTATGAAAATTTTTTTGTAGTCCTCTATGACTCTAAACTGGAATTTCTGCAAGTCCATCAAGACTTTAAACTGAATAATTATGTCTAGTCCGTCAAGACTTTAAACTGAACACTGTGTTAGTACCCCAAGACTATAAACTGAGGAATGGGTTTTGTTGTTGGAGTTGTTTTTGAAAGATTGGTGGAGAGTATCCACAGTGGGAGCCTCCGAATTTAGCAAAGGCAAGTTTGGGGGTAATTGATGGACTGGAAGCTCTATTAACAATTACCCCAGTATGTTAGTTTTTTCTCTGTGTCTTAATGTGGTTTATCTCTGGTTCTGGGTTTATGATTTAGGTTTTTGAGTCCCCCAAGACTTTAAACTGAGGGTTTTTGAGTCCCCCAGGACTTTAAACTGAGGGTATTTGAGTCCACCAAGACTATAAAATGAGGATAGTCCCCCAAGACTTAAAACTGAGGGTTGTTTTGTGGTTACATCTTATAGAGGGTGTGGTCAATTTTTTTTTCTGAATCAAACTCAAGTACTAGTGGAATTACAGAGGGATTCAAGAGATGAAATGAAGTGTTCAGAATTAGCCTTGAACTGGTGAATGGGGTGTCTTCTGTTCTCAATGTCCTGTGGATCTCTAGCAGCAGTGGATTAGAAGTAGAGAAGCAGAAGTTGTTTCTGTTGAGATGTGTGTTGTTGGAACTTGGCCTTGATAATGGTCAAGTGGTTTGGTGTTGGTAGTGCAATGGATCCTACATTGTTACCATCACTATCAGAAGATGGAGGAACGGAGAAGTCATCAGTTTTAACGTTGAAGGAAGAAATGAAGGTTCTTTACAATAATATGCACCAGGGGTGTTGGCACTCTTCTGGGAAGGGTGAAGCTTTTTTATTAATCTGGGTATCAGGATGGATGGCCTGGATCTTTTGGTGCTGGTAGAAGATGGACCAGGTTGAGGTGGAGGTGAATCTGTTGCAGAAGATAATGGACCAGGTCTGTAGCAGGGCTTCTTTCTAGATTGGAAGATATTGCAGGACGTTCTGTATGGGTGGACAGGTGGTGTCATGGTGCATATTTGATTATTGTCAATGCAGTATTGGCAAGGAACCATTTCAGAGGCATGTTTGGGAAGAAGTTTGAACATGGTGGTTTGATGAAGAATGAATGTGGACATTATTAATTTGATGGAGGATGTGGTCTTCCAACATTTGCAGGGGCCTTTGCTGTGTGATTTGGCATTGTTTATGCATGTCTTAATTGACATCTGTTAAGGAATTAGGTATTTTTCTGGTTTTATTCCGTGGATATTGCGTCTGTGGGTATGTGGGTACTATCATTGAATAGCCCCGGTTTTCTCTATATTTTATGTCTTGAAGACATTTTTCATATTCTAAGTTTTAAGGGTTCATTTCCTCATTTTTCATTTAAAAAGATAGCTGTTTAATGTTGTTTTTTGTGTTTTATGGGATAACCTTAAGTCTTAGGGTTAAGTTCTTATTACCGTTGGATAGAGCTAATTTTTCTCTACATTTCATGTCTCAAATTTTTATGGTGAACTTCTGTGTTTTAAAGGTTTTAGTAGTTGTAGTTAGTTTTTCTAAGTAGATTGGGTGTTTTTAGTGGTTCTCTGGATTCAGGCGGCGCCTCTGACGTCCGGCGGCCCGCCCGCCTCTGTTTTAGAAGGTTGGGGAGCGCTTCTGGAGGGTTTTCTATGCAATTTGGCGGGTACAGGTGCCAAATTGGTGGGTGCGCATGGGCTCTAGAGGGTGGTCTCTGTGTAGATAGTGAATAAGACAGTTTGGGGGGAAACCATAATCATCATACAACCATCCAGAGGTGATATCATTGTTCCTCATTCAGTTTTCACTGTTTTCTGGCCACAATTTGGCTGTTTTGTTGCAAGTGAGTTCTTCATTTAACTTAACTTTGGCAACTGTTTTCTCTGTTATAGTCTTGCAAGCTACAGCAAGTATTATTGCTGTCTCTGGTGTGGATTTGCAGCCTACATCAAGTATCTTTGCTGTCTCTGGTGTGGACATTGGTCTACATTTCAGTTCTTTTGTCTGGTAGCCTGTCTGGTGACTACTTTCTTGGCTCATCAAGCAGTCAAGTGTATTGGGAAAGGGGCTTTTGGTAAACAGGAACCAATTTACTGTAGCAGGTAAATCTCACTTATTTTTCTAAAGGGACAGGGGATTTTCTCTCTGGTTTTTCTTCAACTCCCTTGGTCAAGGCCTATATCTAGTACTATAGGATTGTCTACAACTTCAAGAATTACTTTTGATAGGATTGGTGTTGTAAATTTTGGGCCCGAGTGTTGGTTATCTGGTGAGGAGATTAACTTTTTGTTGGATGTGATGCTGTTAAGGGAGAAGGCTATTGCATTTTTTGAAGAAGAGAGGTGAGTTTTAAAGCATTCTTATGGTGAACCTTACAAGATTCCAGTTGTTTGTCATGAACCTTGGCAACTCAAGCCAATTCTGATTCCTGCTTATCTTAAAGATGATTATATTGAAGTTGTTAGGGAAAGGATTAGGACTGGACTTTATGAACAATTGTCATCAAGTTATTCAAGTCCAGTTTTTTGTATCAAGAAGCCTAATGGAAAGCTTAGAGTGGTTCATGATCTTAGGGAATTGAATAGGGTGACTATAAAAGATTCTGGTATTCCTCCAAGTGCCGAGGAATTTGTTGATGCTTTTTCTGGAAGGGTATGTTATGGTTTGGGTGATATTATCGTGGGCTATGATGAGAGAGAGTTACATCCGGATTCAAGACCTCTGACAACTTTTGATACTCCTCTTGGACAGTTACAGCTGACTAGATTACCTCAAGGTGCTACTAATTCTGTTGCTGTTTATCAAGCACAAATGGCTTGGATTCTTCAAGATGAAATTCCACAGTATGCTGGTATATTTATTGATGATGGTGGAATTAAAGGTCCTTCAACTGATTATGATTATGAAGTGTTGGAGGAGAATCCAGGTATTAGGAGGTTTATTTGGGAGTATGCAGTAACTTTGGAAAGGATTTTGTTTAGGATTGAAGAAGCTGGTTTAACTATTTCCGGTTCTAAATTTTCTTGTTGTGTTCCAGCTTTAGAGATTCTTGTTCATGTGGTGTGTAGGGAAGGCAGAATTATGTAAAAGAAGAAAGTCAACAAAATTAAATCTTGGCCAAGACCTAGAAACACTACTGAAGTTAGAGGATTTTTGGGAATATGTGTTTATGTTAGGATGTTTATTAGGGATTTCTCACTATTGGCTGCTCCATTGAGAAGGTTAACTAGGAAGGATGCTGATTGGGATTGGGATGAATCTTGTGAAGAGGCTTTTGTTAAGTTGAAGAAGGTGGTTGGTGAAGATATTATTCTTCATAAGTTGGATTATGGTGAAGGAGCTGGTAGGATTTATTTAGCTGTTGATTCTAGTCAGCTGGCTGCTGGTGCAGTGCTTTCTCAGATGGATAAGTGTGGTTATATTAGACTAGTTAGGTATGAATCTTTAGTTCTTACTGAGGTGGAATCAAGATATTCACAACCAAAGTTGGAACTCTGTGGTGTGGCAAAAATTTTAAAGAAACTTCAAAATATCTTATGGGGTCAACATTTTGAACTTCAAGTGGATTCTAAATATTTAATTCAGATGATTAATTCACCTAGTTTACCTAATACTCCAATGACTAGGTGGGTAGCTTTTATTCAACATTTTTCATTTGATTTAGTGCACAGGCCTGGAAAATCTTTCACTATGCCTGATGGATTGTCAAGAAGACCACCTACATTAGATGATTTTAATTCAGAAGAGTTTGATAAAGATATACCTATAATCAAGGCCAGTACCAAGGGTGCTGAGGACTTTCCATACCTCCCCCATGAGGTTAAACTGGCTGGTTCTATTTTTGTTGAATTTGATGAAGTTGATGATCTAGTTGATCATGAGGTTTTTGTAGATGAGGATGGTGTGGTTGTTTGGGATAATTGGAAGTTGGTTAATAGTGTTTATGTTTGGGATCTGAAGGAGGATAGTGATAGCATGGAAAATTTTTTGAATGAGGTGGATTATGTGAATTTCAGCAAACAGCCAAATGCTCAGAGAATGATTGCTCATTCACAAGTTGGAGATATTGGGTACAGTGAGGTTCCTTTGGATGTTATATTATTGGATTTTTCTGATGAAATTTGGGGCCAGACTGGGTTTTATTTTTTAATGGTGAAATATTTGTTGTCTCTGGGAAAACCAGAAGAATGTGATGAAGCTGAATGGGTGGCTATCAAAAAGAAGTCACCTGGTTTTTATTTGTCTGGTAGAAGGTTGATGAAAAGAAGACATCCAAATCCTCAAGTTGTTGTATCTCAAAGAAAAGGTCAAGAATTGGTGATGAAATCTCTTCATGAAGATTTAGGGCATAGGGGCTTTGGACAAACTTATAAGAGGAATGCTGATAGATTTTGGTGGCCTGGAATGAAGATGGCTGTTAGATCTTGGGTTCAGTCATGTGAATAATGTCATAGAAGAAGATATTTAAGGCCAAAAGAACCTGGAAATGCTACTGGTGAAAATACTATCTTTGGATGGGTTAGTTTGGATGCTGTTCACATCAAGGAAGGTAAATATAAGTACTTGATTGTGGCAAGGGATGATTTGTCTGGTTGGGTTGAGGCTGTCCCTCTTATTAGTTTATCTGCTAAAAATGTAGCAGAATTTTTGATGAATGAATATGTGTATAGGTATGGTGTTATGAAGTTGGTAACTGTTGATTGTGGCTCTGAGTTTGGTGCAGAATTCAAGGAAGCTGTTTCAAAAATTGGCTCAAAGGTTAGGGTGGCGATCCCATATTATCCTGAAGAAGAAGTAATTGTTGCAAGGGGGCATCAAGTTATTAAGGATGCTTTGGTTAAAATGTGTGGAAAAAATGCTGAAATGTGGAGGCATTATTTACCCCTTGTTTTATTTGCTGACAGGATTACCACCAAGAGGACAACTGGTTATTCTCCTTATGAATTAGTTTTTGGTCAGAAAGCTGTTTTACCGGTTGATCTTGAAGCTGAATCTTATCTTGGTGTTGATTGGGATGTAGTCAAAACTACTGAAGATTTGCTCTGTGCTAGAATGCAACAGTTAGAAAAGAAGGAGGAATATTTGGAGAAGGCATACAATAGGATGATCAAGATCAGGGATCAGTCTGTCAGGTATTGGGATTAAAGGTTGGCTCATAGACTCAGGAAGCCTTTGAGGCCTGGTGATATGGTGTTGGTGTATAATAGGAGTTTTGAAAGTCAGTGGGGGAAAATGTTTGCTGATAGATGGAATGGACAATATAAGATTAGAGAACAGGTTTCTGATGGTTCATATGTTTTGGAAGAACTGGATGGTGTTGTCTTAAGGAAGAGGGTAGCTGCTGATCAAGTGAAGAAGTTTTACCCTAGGGGCACAAAGAGTGCTGAAGTTTGACTCCAAAATGAGGATAAACTACAACATCAATCTTTTAGGAAATCTCACAGTCTTTCAAAAAATCAATCATTACTTCAATTTTAAAATTTTATTATGTGGTGAAAATATGAGGGGGAAACAAATTTTGTTAGGAGTGTTCACAGGGGAACCTTCTAGATTTTATATTGGCAAGTTTGGGGGTAATTGATGACTTGGCAGCTCTATTCACAATTACCCCATAATGTTCATTTCCAACCCTTCTCTGTTTCTAGTTGAATCCTGGCTTTGTTTTTTGTTATATAGGTAGTCATCTATGACTATAAACTGGAACCTTACGTTGACACAGCACAATCTTTTGGGAGTCTGGATTCAAGAATTTTGTTTTGTTTCATTTTTTTGTTGTATTGGGGTGGATGATCACTTGTGGTCTCCAATAATTTTTACAAATTGGAGGGAGCCCACCCAGTGATCATTAGTTTATTTCCTTTATTTTCATTTAATTTTCATTTTTCAAATCTTCAAATTTTCAAAATTTAATTTAATTTAAAAAAAAAAATTATTTTCAAAATTTAATTTTCAAAAAAAAAAAATTATTATTTTCAAAAATAATTTTTTTTCAAAAATTTCATTTTATGTTATATTTTTAATTTTGCTTTCCTGTGTATCCTCAATCAAGGTGCACTTGGATGTGGGTATGATGTCAGGGGTTTGGCTCATCCAAATGGCTGGGGGACATCTTTTATTTTTTAATTTATCTTTAATTTTATTTATCTTTTTCTTTTATTATATATTTATTTTATTTATTCTGCTAGTCCATCAAGACTTAAAACTGAAATTCTTTTCAAGATCATTTATGATTGGTCCTAAACTTCAAGACCGTGGAAAACTAAAGATGTCAATAAAACTAGGAATTATAATGGTCAAGATTTGAGGAGGATTTCTTTTAGTTAGAAGTGTTCATTGGGGAACCTTCTAGATTTTATATTGGCAAGTTTGGGGGTAATTGATGAGTTGGAAAATCTATACACAATTACCCCACAAAGTTTGTTTATATGCTTCATTGTTTATAGATTGATCTCCAGCATTGGTTTTGTGATGCAGGTGGAAGTCCTCTAAGACTATAAACTGGTGATTTTTGCGCTTGATGACTCAAGAAAATTCAAGTGGAGGTCGTTTTTGAAAATTGGAGGACCTCATGGCTATGTCCAGATCATTGCAGTTCTGGCTCAGTGGAGATGAAATCCCACTCTCTAAATTTTATTTTCTGTAGTTGGTGATTTTGGAAATTAGAGGACCTCATGGCGATGTCCAGATTATTGCAGTTCTGGCTCAGTGGAGATGAAAGCCCACTCTCTTAATTTTTTTTTGTTGGAGGTGAATGGTAGAGGAGTTTGGAGGACCTCATGGCGGTGTCTAGATCATTGCAGCTCTAGCTCAGTAGGGTTTGAAGCCTACTCTTTCATACTCAGCTGATTGAAGCATCAAAAATCAAGTGGAGTCAACTTTAGAAGCTAAATTTTTATTGAAGTGATGGTGGAAAATTTTTTTATGTGATTCAGAATGGAATGGGGACATTCCATATTGGAGGGAGGATGTGGCATTCCAAATCTAGATAGGCTACTTAGGTGAAAATTTGATTGGACCTTGGTTGGAAGAAAATCATGGTGTTAGCAGGTGTTAATTTGGTTGAAGGTAGTTAACTGGATTTTTTTTGGGTGGATTTATGGTCATTTTTGGAGGATTTATGGTGTTTTGGAATGGATATATGTTTGTATTCCTACTGTTATTTGATGGTTTTATGGATTGGGTATTGGCTTTACTGGATTTTCTAGGGCTCTTTTGGTATTTTTGGTTGATACAGTGTGCTCATGGAGTAGCCATTTTCTTTCCGGTGCGCTCTGGTGATTTTCAGGTGCAAAAGCGAAGTGTACTTGAAAAATTCTGTCATTGTGGAAAAGTTTGGTTATGGTGAAAAGATTAACTCACTCTGGCCAAATTAGCTCATTATGGCAAAAAGAGCTCATTGTGGCAAAATTTGCTCACAATTGGAAAGTCTGATCACCAGTGCAAAGTTTGGTCACTGCAGAAAAGTCTGGGCACTGTGGTAAAGTTTGGTCACTGTAGAAAAATCTGATCACCAATGCAAAGTTTGGTCACCGCAGAAAAGTCTGGGCACTGTGGTAAAGTTTGGTCACTGTAGAAAAGTCTGATCACCAGTGCAAAGTTTGGTCACTGCAGAAAGTTTGGCTATTGTGGCAAAATTTGGTTAGAATTTATTATGCTTGTTAGATCAATAGTTTATTGTAGATCCTATGCATGTAGGGTATTGTTGGAAAGGTCTGGAGGAGGAGAATCTTAGTCTTCAACATGGTTTTTTGGTCTTTTAGTTTCGATATTAAGGGTCTTTTTTGATAATTAACAATATTTAACATATAACAACAATTATATTAAAAAAATATCAACATATAGGGTATCATTGGATAGCTCTCATACTTGGTGACTAAAATTTATTTCTTTTCTTATAAAATTTATAAAATAAAAATATAATAAAGAACACTCTTTAATTTTGGTGGGAGACTGGGTAAATCTGGGGCAGACCTTTAATAAGGCACCTTTGAACAGATCATCCCAAGGGTAGTTTCTGGGGTACTTTACTGTACTTTTCAGTCTCTGGGGCAAGTGTTGCGGCTTGTTCCAAGTATTTTCTGTGACTGGTATCAGTGTAATCTGGTATTAAGTTTCCTACACTTTCAAAGTCTTTCTCTCAGATTTTCAACTTATCCAACTCTTCAAGCAGATCTTCAAGCTTGGTTAATTGAATCTTACGTTTACTTAGAGGGACAGGGATTTCTTTTTGTTTTTCAAACTCCCTCGGATTCTACCTGCAGCAAGGCAACTGTAGGAGTCTACTCTACATCGTCCAATAGTTTTTTCCTCAAGGTTTTCTCAAAGTCATTTAATGGTCCATGGAGGGCAAAGGCTTTTAGCATGTTTGAACACATGGTGCTGAGGTGTTGTTTCATGTCTCCATAATCCAGGGTCAAAGAAGTTTCTAGAGATTGGCCAACTCCAATAGTAGATTCAGGAGGAGGGGTGCCAACTAGACATAAAGAATGGGATCGGTAATTATTTTTGTTGAATAAATTGGATGAATTAATGTGGTACTTAGAGTTTGGAAGCTCATCGAATTTGTAAGCAGCCGGAATTTGGATTTCTGAAGCTTTTGGAATTTTCATAGTAGGTGGATCAATCAGGGAAAGATATGGATTCTCTTGGTCTTCCTTTGAAAGTTTTTGAGAAGTTGAACTAGGAGACTGATTTTCCTGGGGCCTAGTTGGAGCAGCAGGTCTGCTGTCGCTGTAGTATATATTTCTGCTTGATTCAGTTGGATGAGGTGCTGGTGATGGAGTACCAGGGTTGTTACAAGATGGAGCAGGAGAGGGTTATTTGGAAGTAGATTTATCTCTTCTTGATGGAGCTTTTGAGGGAATGGAACTGTCAGAAGAATAGTTGCCTGACAGAGGAGAGGTGTAGTTTCGTTGTCTTAACTGGGGACGAAGTTGTTGCTTTGGTGCAGTGTTGGATGCTCTGGTTTCTTCCTGGGGTCCTCTGGCAGGTCTCCTAGAAGTTTGGGAGAATTTGAAGTTTTTGGACCTTGGAAGGTTTGGCTGCATTGCTCTGGGAGCAGTGGGAGGTAATTGTGTGGAGTTGTTTTTGTTGATTGGATGAATTTGGCTGTTTTCTGGTTGTTTTTGGAGGTTTTGAGCCTGATTTTCACTGTCTAGTGAGGCAGGCGGGCCGCCTGGACGCGGTCTAGAAGCCTAGGAGCCGATTTTGAAGCTTTTGGAGCTAATTTAGCAGAGATAAAAGCTGTTTCTTGGGAAGCTAAGGCTGTTCATTTGGGAAGCGTTCTGGAAGCGGAGCTTCTGGATCTTCTAGAAGGTGGGAAAGATAAAGAGGAAGAGGAAGGGGCAAGCTCTGGGGATCTTGTAGGGGATCTGGAGATGTATTTATGAGAAGGTGAAGGAGGAGGAATAGGGTAGTTGGCATCTCTGTCACATTTTTTCTTTTTGGAGTAGCAAGAATCACAAGCCCTGTTGTAGAATTCGGCTTCAGGATTTGGAAGAGTGAATGTGCAAGGTCTGCACATGTGGATTCACTGTATGCAGGCATAGTCCTTGGGAGAAGTGAAGCAAGGAAGAGTAGAGGTGTCAACATCAGGGGACCCAGCCATGATCTGTGGTGAGAAAAGATGATGGAAAGGGATAAGAAGGAGATTTTTTTCAGTGATGTGTAGATGATGAAGTGAAGATAGAAGTTCAGCAGTTTGGATGTAGGTGTGCTCTGTATGAAATTGGCTGTGTCTATTTTATGCAAAACTCTTCAAGTCCTCCAAGACTTTAATCTGGCTGGTTTCAAGACTTTATCAAGATTAGTCCATCAAGACTTTAAACTGAACACTGTATTGGCATAGGGTATCCACAGGGGGAGCCTCTGAATTTAGCAAAGGCAAGTTTGGGGGTAATTGATGGGCTGGAATCTCTATTCACAATTTCCCCAGAATATTAGTTTTTTCTCTGTGTCTTAATCTGGTTGATCTCTGGTTCTGGGTTTATGATTTAGGGTTTTGAGTCCCCCAAGACTTTAAACTGAGGGTTTTTGAGTCCCCCAAGACTATAAAATGAGGATGGTCCCCCAAGACTTAAACTGAGGGTTGTTTGTGGTTACATCCTATAGAGGGTGTGGTCAATTTTTCTTTTCTGAATCAAGCTCAAGTACTAGTGGAATTACAGATGGAATCAAGAGATGAAATGAATTGTTCAGAATTAGCCTTGAACTGGTGAATGAGGTGTCTTCTGTTCTCAATGTCCTGTGGATCTCTAGCAGGAGTGGATTGGAAGCAGTTTAGAAGAAGGTGTTTCTGTTGAGATGTGTGTTGTTAGAACTTAGCCTTAATTGCGGGCAAGTGGTTTGGTGTTGGCGGTTCAATGGATCCTACATTGTTATCATCACTGTCAGAAGATGGAGGAACTGAGAAGTCTTCAGTTTTATAGAGTGGAAAGAAGGAATGGAAGTTTTTACCATCAGATGGACCAGGGATGGTGGAACTTGTTGTTTTATGGGTTGTGGCACCCTTCTGGGAAGGTTGAAGCTTTTTGATTAATCTGGGTATCAGGATGGATGGTCTAGATCTTTTGGTGCTGGTAGAAGATGGACCAGTTTGAGGTGGAGGTGAAGTTGTTGCAGAAGATGATGGATCAGGTCTGTAGCAGGACCTCTTACTAGATTGGCAGACATTGCAGGATGTTCTGTATGGATGGACAGGAGGTGTGATGGTGCAGATTAGATTATTGTCAATGCAGTATTGGCAATAACCCATTTCAGAGGCAGATTTGGGAAGAAGGTTGAACGTGGTGGTTTGATGAAGAAAGAATTTGGACATTCTTAATTGGAGGGAGGATGTGGTATTCCAACATTGGCAGGGGCCTTTGTTGTGTGATTTGGCGCTGTTTGTGCATGTCTTAATTGACATCTCTTGAGGAATTGGGTATTTTTCTGATTTTATTTCATGGATATTGGGTCTACGGGTATGTTGGTACTACCATTGGATAGCTCCGGTGTTTCTCTATATTTCATGTCTTGAAGACATTTTTCATATTCTAAGTTTTAAGGGGTCATTTCCTCATTTTTCATTTAAAAAGGTAGATGTTTAAGTTTGTTTTTTGTGTTTTACGGGCTAACCTTAAGTCTTAGTGTTAAGTACTCATTACCATTGGATAGGGCTAATTTAGCTCTATATTTCATGTCACAATGTTGTTATAGTGAAATTCCCTGTTTTAAAGGTTTTAGTAGTTGTAGCTAAGTTTTATAAGTAGATTAGGTGTTTTTATTGGTTTTCTGGCTTCAGGCAGCGCCTCCGACGTTGGGCGGCCCGCCCGCCTCTGTTTTAGAAGGTTGGGGAGCTCTTCTGGAGGGTTTTTATTCAATTTGGCGGGTACAGGCGCCAAAATTGTGGGTGTGCATGGGCTCTTAGATAGTGGTCTGTGTGTACATAGTGAATAAGACAGTTTGGGGAAACTTTTATTATCACACAACCATCCGGAGGTGATATTCTTGTTCCTCACTTAGTTTTCACTGTTTTTTGGCCACAATTGGCTGTATTTGTTGCAAGGTTAGTTCTTCATTTAACTCAACTTTAGCAACAAGTTCTCTGGTATAGTCTTGCAAGCTATATCAAGTATTATTGCTGTCTCTGGTGTGGATTTGCAGCCTACATCAAGTATCTTTGCTTTCTCTGGTGTGGACATTGGTCTACATTTCAGTTCTTTGGTCTGGTAGTCTGTCTGGTGACTACTTTTTTGGCTCATCAAGCAGTCAAGTGTGTTGAAAAAAGGGCTTTAGAAAACAGGAACCAACTTACTTTAGCAAGTAAATCTCACTCTATTTTTCTAAAGAGACAGGGGATTTTCTCTCTGGTTTTTCTCCAACTCCCTTGGTCAAGGCCTATAGCTAGTACTATAGGATTTTCTACAGCGGCTAATATTCTGCACTCATCATGTTTTAGTCATTTGGTAAAGGGTCAAATTATCAATTTTTCAGTAATTTGTGGATCTTTCCACAAATTATTGAACCATTTGTGTAACTCATTTCCTGCCCTGCCATTTTTTCAGTAATTCATCTCAACAGACCACACTAACGACACCTCAATACCTCCATTTCATTAAGACTTCACTCCTACAAAATGCTACTTTTCTCATTTCTCATCATCATATCACACCCAAAAACAGCTCTATATTATTTTCCTACAGGTTCTGTGGAATGTACACACCTCTAAATAGTCCTATTACCACAAAAAGTAAGAAAAGGAGGTCACCTAATCAGTGTTCAATTGGAGGGTAGTTGAAAAGTAAGTAAAGGTAAGGTGATCTTCATCTACTTCTAGTCATTCTTTCAGACAGTTGAATGGCCTAATTGTGGCAAAAACAATTAAGTGAAAAAACAATGAATATACCAAGTTAGTGCAAAGACATGTGAGAAAATAAATTAGAAATTATTTAATTCATGCAAAAAAATGAGTGTTGAATATTTTGTGTAACTCGCTGTGGTCTTCCAATATTGGCAAAGCCCTTTGTTGGTTTTTTTGGTGATGTTTTGGTATGCCTTAAATGGCATTGTTTAAATAATTAGGTATCTTTCTGGAATTACGCAGAAAATATTGGGACTACGGGGATCTAGATACTAACATTTGATAGCTCTTGTTTTTCTCTATATTTTATGTCTTGTGGACATTTTTCATAGCATAAGTATTTGAGGGATAATTTCTCATTTTTCATTTTTAAAAAGATTTCTGTTGAATTTTGTTTTTTGTGTTTTATGGGCTAACCTTAAGTCTTAGGGTGAAGTGCTTAGTACCATTAGAAAGAGAGGAATTTTTACTATATTTCATGTCACAATGTTGTTGTAGTGTATTTATGTGTTTTAAGGGTTTTAGTAGTTGTAGGTGAATTTTCTAAGTAGTTTGGGTGTTTTTGGTGGTTTTCTGGCTTCAGGGTGGTCAGGCCGCTTCAGGCAGGCTTCCCAGTTCCAGGATAACCACCCACCTCAGTGCTAGAGGGCTGGAAGCACTTCTAGGGAGGTTTTATGCGATTTGGTGGTCAGGAACGCTGGATTTGCAGGTGTGCATGGGCTCTTGATTAGTAGTCTGTGTGTATATAGTGAAAAAGACAGTTTTGGGGCAACCTTAGTTATCATTCAACAATCTGGAAGTGATATCCTTGTTTCTCACTCAGTTTTCACGTTTTTCTGGCCACAATTTGGCTGTGTTTGTTGCAAGTAAGTTCTTCATGCAACTTAGCTTGGCAACTGTTTTCTCTGTTATAGTCTTTCAAGCTATAGCCAGTATTATTTCTGTCTCTGGTGTGTATTTGAAACATACATAAAGTATTATTGCTGTCTCTGGTGTGGATTTGCAACATACATAAAGTATTATTGCTGTCTCTGGTGTGGGTTTTCAACCTACATCAAGTATCATTTCTTTCTCTGGTGTGGATATTAGTCTACATTTCAGTTCTTTGGTTTGGTAGTCTGTCTGGAGACTACTTTCTTGACTGATCAAGCAGTCAAGTGTGTTTGAAAAGGGCTTTTGTGGTAACAGGAACCAATTTACTGTAACAGGTAAATCTCACTTTATTTTTTCTAAAGGGACAGGGGTTTCTCCTCTGGTTTTAATCCCACTCCCTTGGTCAAGGCCTATAGCTAGTACTAAAGGATTGTCTACATTTCTGGCGCTGTAGACTTTTCTAAAGTACTAAGCAGTAGACACAATGCAAGATGGGTTGGTTCTTCTTTTCAATTTCTAAAAAGAAGTGCCTGCCACTCTTAATTTTAAAGACAGCGCAATAATGTGTAACACTACTTTCTGATTAGAAAGTTGATAAGATGAAAGATGAGTTTTAGAGATCAGGAAAAACAAGTATTACTATCTGGATATTTCTATTCTTAACAAGCGCTAATATCCACATTGCTGTCTCTGGTGTGGATTTGCAACCTACATCAAGTATTATTGCTGTCTCTGGTGTGGATTAGCAACCTACATCAAGTATCATTTCTTTCTCTGGTGTTGATATTAGTCTACATTTCAGTTCTTTGGTTGGGTAGTCTGTCTGGAGACTACTTTCTTGACTGATCAAGCAGTCAAGTGTGTTTGAAAAGGGCTTTTGTGGTAACAGGAACCAATTTACTGTAACAGGTAAATCTCACTTTATTTTTTCTAAAGGTACAGGGGTTTCTCCTCTGGTTTTACTCCAACTCCCTTGGTCAAGGCCTATAGCTAGTACTATAGGATTGTCTACATTTCTGGCACTGTAGACTGTTCTAAATTACTAAGCAGTAGACACAATGCGAGATGGGTTGGTTCTTCTTTTCAATTTTTAAAAAGAAGCGCCTGCCACTCTTAATTTTAAAGACAGCGCAATAATGTGTAACACTAATTTTTGATTAGAAAGTTTATAAGATGAAAGATGAGTTTTAGAGATCAGGAAAAACAAGTATTACTATCTGAATTTTTCTATTCTTAAAAAGCGCTAATATCCACAGCTACTCCCTCTTTTAAGCGCTCTCTTCGAATATGCCTTGTTATAGCAATAAAATTACTTTAGTAAAAATCAATCCTACTGAATCTATATAACCTCTCTATGTTGCGATTCTTTCACTATGCTTTTTGAAATACACACACAGATGCACGAATTAAAGGATTCAGACAAATCTCTAATTTACTACTCTATTTTTTTTGTATATATCAATCTCTCTCTTAAAAGACTATATATGTATATATATATATATATATATATATATATATATATCTTATATGTATATCATTCTCCCAGACTCTATCAAATAGTCGTCCTTTTTATATTTTTACGGTACTCAAGACACAGTTCCCTAGTGGATCTTCAGCGCTAGCTCTAGCGCCGTATTAGTAAAACAATAACTAATCTATTAGTAAGCTACATACACTGCTTGTAACAGCTACAGCGCCTAAATCATACCCTATAATTACTAACACTAGTATTAACTTGTTTCACTGATACTCCACATATGCGCTTTTAACTATACCTTTGTTTTATTTCAGCGCTAGTTCCAGGTTTGAATTATCCTAACACTGCGTCTAGTTGCCTTAACTCTTGGGTAGTTTTATGATTGAGTCCCCACTCTCTTTGCTTTAATACTAAGTTCATAGTTCCGACAGCTCGCTTAACTAGTTAGCCTTCTTCATTACTTGTCTCAGTAAGTTTCCCAACTGGCCGCGGTACAGCATACTATGCACTTGAGTCGTCCTTAATCCATGAATTTTTCCTTAATGAGTAACACATACTTTTTTTTGAAAGCCCAAATCCATATTTGTTTAGCACGTAATAGTCCTAAGTTGATAATACACAATTCCCTATTGTGCAGCACATCTTGCTGCAATATCCGAGCGCACGGACCCTTAATCCTTTTCTGTGCTTCCATTTCCTTTGTTCCTTGAAACACATAAATACATATTATATTTTTACACTTCCTGCTGCGCTAACTCCCCTTTATTCTTCCTGGACTACGCGCGCTGATGGTCTAAATTCACGCTTCCTGAGAGGCGCGTACCACAGCGCCCAAAGTGGGGTACGAATCTGTTAGTTCTTTGGATTCTTTGTTGCCTGTGATTTCCTCTTTTTGGTGTGTTGGTCTGAAGAATGGCTTCTGGATCATCAATTCCTGTGGTGACTGTCAATGGGGGGGAAGGTCCGCCTGCTGTGATGGTTAGGGAATTTGTTAGGATCAAAACTTGGGATGGCACCAAGTTTAATGGTGAAGATGTTAAGTGGTTTCTAAAGAAGTATGAAACTGCTGCTGGTGTTGAAGGTGCTTCTTACCTGGACATAGTGAAGCAAATTATCTTCTTCATTTGAGATAAAGCGGTGGAGAAGGAGGTTGTGGCCATGTCTGGCTACAAGAACAGAGATTGGAAGTAATTGTGTAGGGAAATGGTAGATAGATGGGGCATCAGGTTCACTATGGTGGATCTGGATAAGTTTGTCAGTGAGTGGTAGTCTCTTGGTGGTGTTTGTAATTTACACAGTTACAGGAAGTTTCTGCTACAGTGTGATCCTGTGGTGGAATACTTGGTGGAAGTGGAGGAGCTGGGGCATGAAAATGCTGCCAAAGATGTTTTTTGGTCCGCCCTGGAAAGAGATGTCAGGATGTATGTGTTAAAAGAGTTATCAAGGAAAGACTTGATGAAGACTCTCTTTAATGGGGATCAAAAGCTGTCTGCCTTGGACAAGGTGAAATAGGTGGTGGAGGCCCATCTGAAGTTATTGGCGGTGGAAACTTACCAAGAGGGGTGTGCGAAATATTTCAGCAAATTCAGTGAGTCTTTGGCTGAAGAGGAGAGTAAGGTAAACAAGGAAGAGAAGAGCATGGTGAAGGTTCCCAAACAGGAGAGGGATCCAGTGGTGGGGAAGTTGGCTGATCTGACAAAACAGCTTCATATTTTTGTGCAGGAGGCAAAGAAGGCCAATAAGGCGCCTCCAAACCGCTCAGGGAATTTGATAGGCAGGCTGGTAGGAGTGACCCTTGGGTTTGCTCTTATTGCAGAAGGAGAAGACATAAGTCCAATGACTGTTGGGCCCTGAACAGAGGTGTGTCAGTGGGAAAAGTAGAGTTTGATGGCAGGGTATTCAAGTTCCCTGATGGTAAGTTTGTCAAGCCCAGTAAGGGGCAGGCTCCTGTGGATATGGTCAGGAGAAGGGCTGGTCTCAATCAGCAGAGGCCAAGATTTGTGGAGATTCCTGATCAGGTGAATTCTTCTACTAAGCAGGATGAAGATGGCAAGGGGAAAGGGAAGGAGGTGAATAAAGTCTCTTTTTCTACTTCCTTTGGTGGATTAGAACTATACTCTTGCGGAGGACAGTTAAGTGGTGAGTGCTTGGCTGGTGTTTATGATGTAGAGGCAGATAAGGTGGGTAGGCCAAAGAGAAGCTCTCAGGCTTAACCAAAGCCTAAGGTCTCTAAAGCAGATCCTAAGCTGGGTGCAGCTAGGAAAAAGTACAGAAAAGAGGAGCTGTATAAGATGCAGAAGGGGAATGCTAATTTGGGCCCCCCTAGCTTTGGAGCATTGGACCTTAATGGTGAGCCAATGCCTATGGATGTGAACTCTGACTCTGAGGAGGAGGTTCAGTTGGCTTCAGTGCCAAGGCCTGCTAGGGTCAGAGGCTCTGGTAAGGGATCTTGTTTGATTCCTTTAGATGGAAAATCTGTTAGAGGTTCAGGTCCTCAGGAAAATTCTAGGACCAAGTTATTGAAGCCAAGGGCTAACTTTGAGAGTCCAGTAGTTTCTGGCCAATCTAATGTTATAGACTCTGTTCTAGATAGGATGAATGAGGGTCAGGTTTCTCTTACTTATGGGGAGTTATATGCTATCAGTCTTAGATTGGTGGATAGGCAAAAAAAATTGTTGACCAGAAGAAAAGTATCTTCTGGAGAAGTAGAATACATATGTAATTCTGCGGAAAAGTTTGATGAGGGGTTGGAAACTCATTTTTCTGCTCCTCTAGGATATGTCAACGTCACCCTGAATGGCAGAGATGCTAGGGCATTAGTGGATTCAGGTTCACAGATTAACCTGATTTCTTTGTTAGAGGCCACTCATTTGAGCCTCCCCATCAAAACTGGAATTGGTGGAAATTTAAGAGGTATAGGTAGTCATGTAATGGAGTTGATGGGAACCTCTGAATTTGTTAAGTTTTATGTTGGTGGAGCCTCCGGAAAGGCTCATTTTTACATTGCTAAATAAAATGTAAAAGCGGTCTTAGGTGGGCCATTCTTGATGGATTTCCAGGCAAGAATTGGCTATAAATTTGACATGGGTATTTTTTTGGAGTTAAATAGTGAAGATGAGAGAAGGCTTCAAATGAGGTTATCATCTCCTGGAGATGATGATTGCGAAACCAGGCCTGGTTTGTCTTCCATGTGTCAATGCATGGATTGTTGTAGAAGGAGAAAAGAAGTGGATGCCGCCTCAGGATTTTTTGAGTGTGGCGCAAGCTCTAGAGAGAGTCTGTCTTTTTTAGAATGATGAGGGCTGATCACCCAAGTGCCACAACCTTTTCCCCAAGATGAGGAAATTTCAGGTTGTAGTAGGTCAGCTCCCTTGGAGATATACCAAGTGGATTTTCAACTTTCTCTTTTAAATTTTTCTCTAATTTGCAAGTATTCTTCAAGTTTTTTATCAAGTCTTTTTTCTTTTTCAAGATTTTCAATTAATTTTAATTCAAGTTCAAAAAGTAAAATGGGTTATATATTTTTATTGAAAGATATGCGGAAAAGCTTTGAAGTCGTGAGATTGGGGAGTAAAAGTAAGTCCTCCCAATTTTGCACCGCTAGGGTTTCTTCTACACCTTTCAAAAACATTACCTTAACCACATCTGTGAGCATTGGGGAAACACCTGGTTATTTTTTTAGGAAAGAGGAAAACCCAAGAAAAGAAAATAAAAATTTCAAGATAATTAAAGAAAATCAAGAAAAAAATATGAAGATAATGAAGAAAGAAGACAAAAATTATTTTTGTGAAGATCAGCAAGATCTTTTTTTGGGTCTCTAGAAAGAGGTTAAACTGCACAAATTGTTGAAGAATGAAGATCAGCAAGATCAAGGTTTGGGTCTCCTGCATGAGGATAAACTGCACAGTAGTAGAAAATGTGATTCTAAAGATGAATCAAGATTTGAAGATTTGGTAGATGGAAGTGAAGATGAAGATGTGGGATTGCGGAAAAGCTTTGGATTGGTGAGATTGGGGAGTAAAAGTAAGTCCTCCCCATTGTGCACTGCTAGGGTTTCTTCTACACCTTTGAAAAACATTACCTTGGCCACACATGTGAGAAATTGGGAATCCCTTGGTTTTTGTTCCAGGTCTGGTGAAGAAGACGTCCTGAAGATCCCTCAAGTTGATGGAGGAGCCACAAAGTACAAGAAGGTGGCGCAGAAGATTAGGCCTGTCAATGAGCCTATGCCTGTAGGTTTAAATCCTCTGCTGAAGAGACCTCCGTTGTCAAGAGATCCATACTGCACTCCTCTAGTGAATAATCCTTCTGATTTTGAGGAAACTGCTAGAGTGACAATGGAAAGATTGAAGGTTGTAAATTTTGGTCCTGATGGTTGGTTGTCTGAGGAAGAAAAGAAGTTGTTGTTGCATGTTATTGTGCTAAGAGAGAAGGCAGTGACATTTGTTGAAGATGAAAGGCGTGTGTTGAAACACTCTTATGGGGAACCTTACTTGATTCCTGTGGTTTGTCATGAACCTTAGCAAATCAAACCTATTCAAATTCCTGCTGCTATATGTGATGATTTTGTGGAGATTGTTAGGGAAAGAGTCAGGACTGGATTGTATGAACAATCAACTTCTAGTTACCCAAGTCCAGTTTTCTGTCTTAAAAAGAAGAATGGAAGGCTCAGGGTGGTACATGATCTTAGAGCCCTGAATAGAGTTACTATCAAGGATGCAGGGATGCTGCCAAGTTCAGAAGACTTTGTGGAAGCCTTTGCTGGAAGGGTGTGTTATGGTTTGGGTGATATTATGGGTGGTTATGATGAAATGGAACTTCACACTGATTCACAGCCACTCACAACATTCAAGACTCCTCTGGGAAGATTTCAGCTCACTAGGTTGCCTCAAGGAGCAACAAATTCAGTAGCAGTTTATCAAGCACAAATGACTTGGATTTTACAGGATGAGGTACCTACTCATGCTGGTATTTTTATTGATGACGGTGGAATTTAAGGACCCTTCACTGATTATGGAAATGAAGTGCTTAAAGAAAACCCAGGTATAAGGATGTTTGTTTGGGAATATGCAATTACTCTAGAGAGAGTATTGTTTAGAATTGAAGAGGCTGTCTTGAACATTTCTGGGTCAAAGTTTTGTTTTTGTGTTCCGGCTCTGGAAATTCTTGGGCATGTGGTATGTAAAGAAGGGAGGATTATGGCAAAGGAGAAGTTTAATAAAATTCAGTCATGGCCAAGGCCTAAAAATACTACTGAAGTCAGAGGATTTTTGGGAGTTTGTATGTATGTCAGGATTTTCAGTAAAGATTTCTCTTTGTTGGCTTCACCTTTAAGGAGGTTAATCAGGAAAGATTCTAAGTGGGAATGGACTGAAGAGTGTGAAGAGGCTTTTCAGAAGTTGAAGAAGGTGGTGGGTGAAGATATTATTATTCACAAGTTAGATTATGGAAGGGAAGTTGAAAAAACTTATTTGTCAGTGGACTCAAGTTATATTGCTGCTGGTGCTGTTTTGTCTCAGGAAGATAAATCTGGGAAGGTCAGGCCAGTAAGGTATGAGTCTGTGGTTTTTAATGAGGTGGAATCTAGGTACTCTCAGCCAAAGTTGGAATTGTGCAGTGTTGCAAAGATCTTAAAGAAGCTATAAATTGTTTTGTGGGGGCAGAATTTTGAGCTGCAGGTGGATGCTAAATCTCTGGTTCAAATGATCAACACACCTAGTCTTCCAAATGCTCCAATGACTAGATGGGTGGCATTTATTCAACATTTTTCTTTTGATATGATGCACAAGCCAGGTAAAACATTTACAATGCCAGATGGACTGTCAAGAAGACCACTTACAGATGAAGATTCTGATCCTGAAGAGTTTGATGAAGATGTTCCAGTTTTTAGGGCCAGCACAAAGGGTGCTGAAGATTTTTCTCTCCTCCCCCATGAGGATAAACTGTATGATTGTTCTGTCCTCCGCCAAGAGGATAAACTGGATGTTTCTGATCTTGATTCTCGCAATCAGGATGTTTTTTTTGATGAAGATGGGGCTGTTGTTTGGGATGGCTCAAACCTGGAGAATGGAGTGTTTGTTAGTGAACTGGATTCTCATAGGATTCAGTGGAAGGGAAGGGAATTACCAAAGTTTATTGATTGGTGTCTGGGATGGGCCTGTCATGTTGCTCATGTGTACACTGGTGACTTTGATGATAGGGTGGTACCCTTGGATGTTGTGTCATTGGATTTTGTAGATGACACCTGTGGGCAGACTGGGTTTTATTTTATTTTGGTTGAATATCTTTTGACCTTGGAGAGGCCAGATATTTGTGATGATAATACTTGGCTGGCAATCAAGAAGAAAAGTCCTAGATTCTATGTGTCAGGAAGAGGGTTGATGAGGAGGAGACATTCAAATCCTAAAGTTGTAGTGACTCAGAAGAAGGGTCAAGAGTTGGTGTCAAATTCTTTGCATGAATACCTTGGTCATAGAGGCTTTGGGGAGACTTATAGAAGAGTAGAAGACAGATTTTGGTGACCATGTATGAAGTTGGCTGTGCAGGGTGGGGTTCAATCTTGTGAAGAATGTCAAAGAAGAAGTCACTTGAAACATAAAGAGGGTTGCCATGCTAATGGTGAATCAACTGTGTTTGGAAGATTCAGTTTGGATGCTGTCCATATTAAAGAGGGCAGGTATAAATACTTGATTGTTGTTAGGGATGGTTTGTCTGGTGGGTGGAGGCAGCGCCTCTGGTTAATTTGACTGCCAAGAATGTGGTGGAGTTTTTGAAGAAGGAATGGGTATTTAGATATGGGTTGATGGAGGGCCAGAGTTTGGAGCTGAATTCAAAGAAGCTGTGGCAAGTATTGGTTCTAGAGTCAAGGTGGCTACACCTTATTATCCTGAAGATGAAGGCATGGTTGAAAGAGACCATCAATTTATCAAGAATGCTTTGATGAAGATTTGTGGAGATAGTGCTGAAAAATGGAGGCATTATTTACCCTTGGTGTTATTTGCTGATAGAGTCACTGTAAAAAGGACAACTGGCACCACACAATTTGGGGGGCAGACTTGCTAGCAAGTCCGCAACCTTGGACCCAAACTCACCACAGATTGTAAACACATTGAGCTATTGATAAAGGAACCATACAATCAGGGATGAACGCCACTCAGAAGAACAGTTTTAGGTGGGTGTTCAAGTAGAGTTCAGGTTAAGGACTTGCTAGCAAGTCCAACCACTATATTGCATAGTGTGGCTATCCTCATTATGAATTTATTTTGGTCAGAAGGCTGTTCTACCAGTGGATTTGGAACCCGTCTCTTATCTTGGAATTGACTGTGATGATGTGTGCTCAACAGAAGATTTTCTCTTTTCCAGGATGCAACAGTTGGAGTGTAGAGAGGAATGTAAAGAGAAGGCATACTCTAGAATGATGAAAATAAGAAATCAATCAGTCAGATACTGGGACAAGAAGTTGGCTCATAGACTCAGGAATCCCTTGAAACCTGATTTTTTGGTTTTGGTGTATAATAGAACCTAGGAGAGTCAGTGGGGAAAAATGTTTGCTGACAGATGGAATTGACCTTACAGGGTCAAATCTCAAGTTTCTGGAGGTTCTTATGTTTTGGAAGATTTTGATGGTGCAGTCCTAAAGAAGAGGGTAGCTGCAGATCAGGTGAAGAGGTTTTACCCTAGAGGCACAAGAGGTGAAGAAGACTAACTCTGCAATGAGGATAAACTACAGACCATTCTTTAATTTTGGATTTTTTTGTGGTGATGCTGTGCATCTGTTTGTTGGAAACTTTTGTTAGAGGGTACCCATGGGCGGGGCCTCTAGAGTTTGCCTTGGCAAGTGTGGGGGTGTCTGATGGGATGGCTGCTCTATCAACAGTTACCCGGTATTGTCTGTTTCCAACCCCTTTTCTTAATTTGGTTGAACCCTAGTATTAGTTTTTCTTCACAGGTTTTTAGTCCTCTATGACTTTAAACTAGAAATTTTTTTGGTCTTCAAGTGCTGGACTCTTCATGCTTATTGGTTTGATGTTGTGTTGGATGTTGTGTTTTTGTTAGAAGGTACCCAGGGGGGCTTCTAGATTTTATTTTGGAAGGTGTGGGGGTAACTGATGAGCTGGCGGCTCTGTAGAAAAGTTACCCCATAATGTCTGTTTCAAATATTTTGTTTGTCCTAGTTGAATCCTAGTTCTGGTTTTGTTATTCAGGTTTTAGTCAACTATGACTTTGAACTGGTTTTGGATGGGTTCTTTGTTTCCTTGGAGTGGCAGCGGATCACTGGTGGTCTCCCATTATTTCTACTTATTGGAGGGAGCCCACCCAGTGATCATTTCTTTTTATTGGACTTTTACTTTTCTTTTTTTCTGATTGCTGTGTTTTGGTTGTTGTGTTAGATAGTAGTTTAAGATTATTTTATTTTTTCTCTTTTTTTTCTGTTAATTTTTTTTGGGGGTTTTTAGGATTTAAAGAGGAAAAATCACAAAAATTATGGTGTTACCACATCAGGGTCACCTAGATGTGGGCAAGCATTGGTGGGAAAAGGTTCATCAATTGGCTGGGCAATGCTATTTTCTTTTTTAATTTTTTCATTTATTTCTGCGTTTAATTTTTTATTATTTTCTTTAATTTCTAATTTTTTATTATTGATCATTTAAAAATATTTAATTGTGTATCCACATCAAGGTGCACTTGGATGTGGGTAAGGTATCAGGGGATCAGCTCATCAATTGGCTGGGGGATACCATTTGTAATAATTAATCATTTCATATTATTTTGTTTATTTCATCTTAATTTCATTTTCAAATTTTTTTAGTATGTTAGTAGCTTAGTAGTTGAAAATTAGAAATAAGAATAAAAATAAAAATAAAAATAAAAATAAAAATAAAAATAAAAATAAAAATAAAAATAAAAATAAAAATAAAAATAAAAATAAAAATAAAAATAAAAATAAAAATAAAAATAAAAATAAAAATAAAAATAAAAATAAAAATAAAAATAAAAATAAAAATAAAAATAAAAATAAAAATAAAAATAAAAATAAAAATAAAAATAAAAATAAAAATAAAAATAAAAATAAAAATAAAAATAAAAATAAAAATAAAAATAAAAATAAAAATAAAAATAAAAATAAAAATAAAAATAAAAATAAAAATAAAAATAAAAATAAAAATAAAAATAAAAATAAAAATAAAAATAAAAATAAAAATAAAAATAAAAATAAAAATAAAAATAAAAATAAAAATAGAAATAAAAATAAAAATAAAAATAAAAATAAAAATAAAAATAAAAATAAAAATAAAAATAAAAATAAAAATAAAAATAAAAATAAAAATAAAAATAAAAATAAAAATAAAAATAAAAATAAAAATAAAAATAAAAATAAAAATAAAAATAAAAATAAAAATAAAAATAAAAATAAAAATAAAAATAAAAATAAAAATAAAAATAAAAATAAAAATAAAAATAAAAATAAAAATAAAAATAAAAATAAAATTAAAAATAAAAATAAAAGTAAAAATAAAAATAAAAATAAAAATAAAAATAAAAATAAAAATAAAAATAAAAATAAAAATAAAAATAAAAATAAAAATAAAAATAAAAATAAAAATAAAAATAAAAATAAAAATAAAAATAAAAATAAAAATAAAAATAAAAATAAAAATAAAAATAAAAATAAAAATAAAAATAAAAATAAAAATAAAAATAAAAATAAAAATAAAAATAAAAATAAAAATAAAAATAAAAATAAAAATAAAAATAAAAATAAAAATAAAAATAAAAATAAAAATAAAAATAAAAATAAAAATAAAAATAAAAATAAAAATAAAAATAAAAATAAAAATAAAAATAAAAATAAAAATAAAAATAAAAATAAAAATAAAAATAAAAATAAAAATAAAAATAAAAATAAAAATAAAAATAAAAATAAAAAAAAAATAAAAAAAAAAATTAAAATTAAAATTAAAATAAAAATTAAAATTAAAATTAAAATAAAAATTAAAATTAAAATTAAAATTAAAATAAAAATAAAAATTAAAATAAAAATAAAAATAAAAATAAAAATAAAAATAAAAATAAAAATAAAAATAAAAATAAAAATAAAAATAAAAATAAAAATAAAAATAAAAATAAAAATAAAAATAAAAATAAAAATAAAAATAAAAATAAAAATAAAAATAAAAATAAAAATAAAAATAAAAATAAAAATAAAAATAAAAATAAAAATAAAAATAAAAATAAAAATAAAAATAAAAATAAAAATAAAAATAAAAATAAAAATAAAAATAAAAATAAAAATAAAAATAAAAATAAAAATAAAAATAAAAATAAAAATAAAAATAAAAATAAAAATAAAAATAAAAATAAAAATAAAAATAAAAATAAAATTAAAAATAAAAATAAAAATAAAAATAAAAATAAAAATAAAAATAAAAATAAAAATAAAAATAAAAATAAAAATAAAAATAAAAATAAAAATAAAAATAAAAATAAAAATAAAAATAAACCAAATTTTATATATATCTGTTATCTGTTATTATTTTTCTAGTTAGTAATTTTGTTTAAATTCTTTTATTTAATGATGGGATGAAGAAGCCTCTGGCTGTTGGTCCGGATGGTTTTGGCGTTTTTGCTTCTTGTTTAGATTAGAGGAAGAACTGTGTTCTTTGTGGTGAAGGCGGCTGGAGAAAGTATAGTGGTTATAACAGTCTGGAACTGGGTTGGAAGGTAAATTTTGGAAAGAAGAAGAAGAAGCAGGAATTGAGTGCTGGAAAGTGTGCTTGATAATTTGTGACATCTTCCAGTGGTTATCAAGGAGTTTTTTTCTTAGATTCTTCTAAAAATCATTCAATGGACCATGAAGAGCAAAGGCTTTAAGCATTTTTGAACTTATCATGCTAAGGTGTTGCTTCATATCAGCGAAATCCAGCGTCAAGGTAGTTTCTACAGGTTGGCAAGTTCCTAATGCAGTTGCAGGCGGCAGGGTTCCAACAAAAATCAGAGGAATTTGTTCAATAATTATTCTCTGTTAAAGAAATTGAATTTTGTTGACTTATTTTGGTACTTACAGATTGGGAAATCTTCAAATTTGTATGCAGCTGGAATCTGGATGGCTGAAGAGTGTTGAATAGGTATTGTAGGAGATTCCACCAGATGGAGGTATGGATTATCTGTGTAATCCTCTGAATGGTGTTGGGAAGATGAAGGGGAAGAGAGTGGTCCTGGGCTCTGGTTGCAGAAGCAGGGCTGTTTTTGTTTTCATTGTTTATATTATTGCTTGGTGCAGGTTTACTAGATGCTGGCACAGGAGTTTCAGTTTGATTGAGGGTAGGACCAGGAGATGGTGATCTGGTGGCTGATTGGGATCTGCTGGATGAAGATTCAGAAGAAAAAGAGGTATCAGAAGAATAATTGGCAGCCATAGGAGAGGTGAAGTTGTTTTCTCCTGAAGCAACAGGAGTTTTGTGTTTAGAAGCAGTGTTGGCTGTTCTGGTGTTAATGGAAGAAAAAATGGCGGAGGTACACATTGATCTGGGAGCATTAGGAGGTTGTGATGATGAGTTATTGGTTCTGGAGGGAAGAATTTGGTAGTTTTTTGGCGGAATTTGAATGTTCTGAGCCTGATTTTTGTTTTCTGATGAGGAGGGCGGGCTGCATGGACATGGTCTAGCAGCCTAGGAGCTGATTTTGGCACCATTTTTAATGAAGTTTCTGAGAGGAAAGCAGGTTCTTGGGATGATAAAGCTGGTATTTTGTGCTTGGTTTTGAGAGTAGAGCAGTGTGATCTTCTGGAAGGAGCAGAAGACAAAGAGGAAGAAGCAGGTCCAAGCTCTGGTGACCTGGTAGGTGATCTGGATAAATATTTGTGTGAAGGTGAAGGCGGAGGTATTGGGTAGTTGGGATCTCTGTCACACATTTTCTTTTTGGAGTTGCAAGAATCACAGGCCATGTTATAGAGTTTGGCCTGAGGAGTAGGAAGAGTGAAAGAACAAGGTCTGCACATGTGGATGCACTGTTTTCAAGCATAGTCTTTTGGAGCAGTGAAGTAGGGAAGGTCCAATGGGTTAAATTTAGGTGATCCATCTATAACCTGTAAAGGAGCAATAGTGGGAAGAAAAGAGATGAATTAACAGATTTATCAGTGATGTGTAGATGGTGTAGAAAGGGTGGAATTTCAGAAGGCTGGCAGTGGTACATTAGGCATGGAGGCAGAGCAACCTTTGCTATGCATCAGTTCCTCAAGACTTTAAACTGAAAATTGAAAACAGTCCGTCAAGACTTTAAACTGAACACTTGTACAGTCCCCCAAGACTATAAACTGAGGAGGTTTTAATGGTTGAGTCCTTCAGGACTATAAACTGAAAAAGAGAGTTGGTGTGATTCTGGAAGAGGGCATCCAAGGGGGAGTCTCTAAATTTTATTAAGGCAAGTGTGGGGGTAACTGATGAGCTGGCTGCTCTGTAGAACAGTTACCCCAGAATGTTAATTTGTTCCTTTGGGTCTTAAATGTTTTGATCTCTGGTTCTATCTTTTTGATTTAGTTTTTGTGTCCCTCAAGACTATAAAATGAGGGCTGTTAGTCCCCCAAGACTTAAAACTGAGGATTAGTCCCCCAAGACTGTAAACTGAGGAATTTTTTTATGATGATTGGCTACATTCAGGAAGTCTGGAAGAGTCAAGATTTTGTTTTATTTCTAAGTCAAGAGATTAATCAAGAGTCAGGAGGCAGAAAATAATCAAGAGATGTGACAAAATGTTCAGCATTAGCTTTGAATTGGTGTATGAGGTTCTTCCTTTTCTCAAGATCCTATGGGTTCCTAGCAGGAGTGGATTGGAAATATTTTAATAAGAGATGTTTCTGTTGAGAATAATGTTGTTGTGTTCTGTTGAGAATAATGATGTTGAAATTTGTCCTTACTGGTGGGCAATGGGTTAGGTGGGGGTGTTTCAATGGTTCCCACATTGTCATGATTGCTGTCAAGAGGAAAATGAACTGGAAAATTGTCAGATTGGAGTTCAGTATGAAGAAGTTCTGTGTTTACCATCAGATGGACCAGGGATGGTAAAAGTAGTGGTAGTAGTAGTGTGGACACTCTTTTTTGGAGGGTGTGATTTGTGGACCAGTCTGGGGATCAGGATGGAAGGCCTGGATCTTTTGGTACTAGTGGAAGGTGGATCAGGTTGTGGAGAAGGTGAAGAAGTTGCGGAGGACAATAGACCAGGTCTGAAGCAAGTCTTTTTTCTAGAGTGGCAGGCATCACAGGAGGTTCTGTAGGGATGAACCGGTGGTGAGATGGAGCAGATGATATTATTGTCAATGCAGTATTGGAAGGGGCCCATCTCAGTAGCAGATTTGGAAAGAAAGCTGAACATGGTGGTTGTGGTATAGGAGAATGTGGAGAATCTCTATTGGAGGGAGGATGTGGTCTTCCAACATTGGTGGAGCCCTTTGTTGGTTTATTTTTTGATGTTTTGGTATGCCTTAAATGGAATTGTTTAAATAATTAGGTATTTTTTGGAATTACGCAGCAAATATTGGGACTACAGGGATCTGGATATTAACATTGGAGAGCCCTGGTTTTTCTCTATATTTTATGTCTTGAGGACATTTTTCATAGCATAAGTATTTGGGGGATAATTTCGCACTTTTCATTTTTAAAAAGATTGCTGTTGAATATTGTTTTTTGAGTTTTATGGGCTAACTTTAAGTCTTAGGGTTAAGTGATTAATACCATTGGAAGGAGCAGAATCTTCTCTATATTTCATGTCACAATGTTTTTGTGGTGTATTTATGTTTTTAAGGGTTTTAGTAGTTGTAGGTAAATGTTCTAAGTAGTTTGGGTGTTTTTGGTGGTTTTCTGGCTTCAGGGTGGTCAGGCCACTCTAGGAAGGCTTCCCAGTTCCGGGCAGACCGCCCGCCTCAGTGCTAGAGGGCTGGAAGCACTTCTAGGGAGGTTTTATGCAATTTGGTGGTCAGGAACGCCGGATTTTCAGGTGTGCATGGGCTCTTGATTAGTAGTCTGTGTGTATATAGTGAAAAAGACAGTTTTGGGGCAACCTTAATTATCATTCAACCATCTGGCAGTGACATTCTTGTTCCTCACTCAGTTTTCACGGTTTTCTGGCCACAATTTGGCTGTGTTTGTTGCAAGCAAGTTCTTCATTTAACTTAACTTAAAAACTGTTTTCTCTGTTATAGTCTTGCAAGCTATAGCAAGTATTATTGCTGTCTCTGGTGTGGATTTGCAACCTATATCAAGTATTATTTCTGTCTCTGGTGTGGATTTGCAACCTACATCAAGCATCATTTCTTTCTCTGGTGTGAATATTAGTCTACATTTCAGTTCTTTGGTTTGGTAGTCTTTCTGGAGACTACTTTCTTGACTGATAAAGCAGTCAAGTGTTTTGGAAAAGGGATTTTGTGGTAACAGGAACCAATTTACTGTAACAGGTAAATCTGACTTTATTTTTTCTAAAAGGACAGGGGTTTTTCCTCTGTTTTTACTCCAACTTCCTTGGTCAAGTCCTATAGCTATTACTATAGGATTGTCTACATTGCGAATAGTGAAGATTTTCACTGACAAGTGTGGAATGTCCTCATTAATTAGTGCAACTCAGAACCAATAGGGGGTATCAATGTTGACCGATCCGCAATTCAATTAATTGCGGATAAAAATCCTTATACCCAATTATCTTCTGCAATTATTTTTGCTAATAATTGGGTTATTAGACACTTTAAGTTTCAATTTTCACCTATTATCCAACATTTTTCTACTGAATTTTTCAAAACCACATCTTGGACAAATTTCTGTCATAACCACATGTTGCACAACTTTCTTCCATAACCACATCTTGGACTACTCTCTGCATATTCCTTCTACCTTTCTGCGCACTCCCATTCTCGGCCAATCCTTTTCATTCTATCTGCTCAGAATTTCTCCCCATTTCATCTATTTGATTCTTCTCCTTTTCATCTCACTCTCTCATCTGCTTGTTTCTGCTCCTTTCCATCTTGCTATCTCATCTGCTTGTTTCTGCTCCTTTTCATCTCGCTATATCACCTGCTTGTTTCTGCTCCTTTTCATCTTTAATTATCTTAACATGCCTCGTCATCATAGATCTTCTCAAAGGCAGCCATCACCCAGTTGTTCTTTAAATCCCCTTACTCCCTCTTTCCCCCGCTCTTCTTAGAAATCAAAAATTGTTCAACTAAAAAAAGATGATCATCTCATTCTTATAAACTGGCTCAAAACTCAATCTAACTATGATTCTTGTTTTGGTACTGAGTATGCAACTAAATTAGGAGGGCCCCCCACATCAAAAGTTGATGATTATGTTCTAATGGCTAACAAATTATGGAAAAAGACTAAGGGAAGGATAGATCTTTTACCAAAAAAGATGTCTGAATGCTTCAAGTATTATTTATCCAAGTACAAGAATGCAAATACTCTTTGATCTTCTTCTGGTTTTGGTATTACTGACCTCGATATCAGTAAGGGCATCAAATCCATAGATGATAAACATGATTCTTTATTTCCTTACTTTAAAGAGATGGATTATATTTTTGGAGAGCGAGCTGATGTTAATCCTGCAAACATGTTAGATGCTGAAGATGCTATCTCTGAACATTATTTTGAAAGAAATCTTTTTCCTTCTTCTTCTACTCAAGCCTCCCCTCATTTAACTTCCACAAATCAAGATATCTTTTCCATTGATCCTTATGGAAATATAAACCTACCTGATCTAACTCAAGTATGTTTTTTTTCTTTTATCTTACCAATTCTTTTTTCTATTTACATTTTCTTATTTATAAATAGGCTGAAGAACAAACGCAGGAGCCACAATCAACTGAGTCAGAAGCCAGCAATAATGATGAGGAAAATTTCACCTTGAACAAAAAGCAAAGGGCTTCAAGTAGTCTAAATTTCCACTCTCAAAGAAAAAGAAAAAGTGATACTTTATCTCAAACCCCTTTTTCTTCTATCAAAGAATTTTCGGAGAAATGTGATGCTGGTAAGTGACACCAAACCTCTTAATACTTTACTCTGATTTTCTTCTACTTTTTTTTAATATTCCTTAACACTCTATAACAAGTGGAAGTTGCTAAAGAGACTCTAAAGTTTGAAAAGCAAAAATACAAGCTCTCTTTAAGGAGGGATGACAGGGTACATTATTTAGAAGAGAAGAAGCACAAACTCTCTTCATGGAAAGATGATAGGACACAAATCTTGGAGGAGAGGAATTACAAACTCTCTTTATGGAAGTATGATAGAGCACAAGACTTGGAGGAGAAGAAATTAGAGTTAACTCTAAGTAATGAAAAATCAAAAAAAGAGGAGAAAACACTTGAGCATCAAAACCTCATGGAACATATGAAATATAAGCTTGATTGTGAAGAAAATTCCAAAAAGAAAGAATTCTTGATAGAATGTGTTAAAGCTAATAAATCTGATGAGGAAATTTAACTTTTAAAAAAATTGTTTGATGACTAGTTTCTTTTATTTATCTCACACTTCAACTGTTCATAATTAATTGTACATAAAATTTTATCTTAATTTCCTGTATTTTTTAACTCTATCCATCATTAGTTGAATTTTCATATTTTAATGTTATAAATTCTCTTTTAAATAAAATTTTTAAGTCACATGTAAAAATTTTAAAATCCCACCCCTGCATTTGATTGAACTAAGGGGTGGGTATCATCAAAATTCTTTTGAGTAAATAATTTTGCAAGTCTTATATGAAATTTTTTCAATACTCCCCCCTGCATTTTATTGAAGTAAAGGATGGGTATCACCAAAATTTCAAGTAAACATTTTTTTTAAGTCTGATGTGAAAATTTGGCAATACCCCCTCCTCCTGCAATTTATTGAATCAAAGAAATCAAATGGAAAAAAATTGAAAATTGAAAATTTCTACAACCAATTATTTTTACCAGTCCCAATCAAGTTTCCCTATTTTATATAATAGCAAGATGCACCATTATATAAAAACAGTGATGTATCTTGATGTAACTTTAAACATAATTGGAAGAGGAAAATCCAAAATTAAATGAAAAAAAATTAAAATTGAAAATTTCTACAACCAATTATTTTCACCAGTCCCAATCAAGTTTTCCTATTTTATATAATAGCCAGTAGAACAACCTAAGGCCAGATGCACCATTATATAAAAAAGTAATCTATCTTGATTTAACTTTAAAAAATAATTGGAAGAGACAAATGCAAAATTAAATTTAAAAAAATTAAAATTGAAAATTTCTACAACCAATTATTTTCACCAGTCCCAATCAAGTTTTCCTATTTTATATAAGAGCCAGTAGAACAACCTAAGGCCAGATGCACCATTAAATAAAAACAGTGATCTATCTTGATTTAACTTTAAAAAATAATTGGAAGAGGCAAATCCAAAATTAAATGAAAAAAAATTAAAATTGAAAATTTCTACAACCAATTATTTTCACCAGTCCCAATCAAGTTTTCCTATTTTATATAATAACCAGTAGCACAACCTAAGGCCAGATGCACCATTATATAAAAAGAGTAATCTATCTTGATTTAACTTTAAAAAATAATTGGAAGAGACAAATCCAAAATTAAATTTAAAATAATTAAAATTGAAAATTTCCACAACCAATTATTTTCACCAGTCCCAATAAAGTTTTTCTATTTTATATAATAGCCAGTAGAACAACCTAAGGCCAGATGCACCATTAAATAAAAACTGTAATCTATCTTGATTTAACTTTAAAAAATAATTGGAAGAGGCAAATCCAAAATTAAATGAAAAAAAATAAAATTGAAAATTTCTACAACCAATTATTTTCACCATTCCCAATAAAGTTTTCCTATTTTATATAATAGCCAGTAGAACAACCTAAGGCCAGATGCACAATTAAATAAAAACAGTAATCTATCTTGATTTAACTTTAAAAAATAATTGGAAGAGGCAAATCCAAAATTAAATGAAAAAAAATTAAAATTGAAAATTTCTACAACCAATTATTTTCACCAGTCCCAATAAAGTTTTCCTATTTTATATAATAGCCAGTAGAACAACCTAAGGCCAGATGCACCATTATATAAAAACAGTAATCTATCTTGATGTGACTTTACAAAATAATTGGAAGAGACAAATCTAAAATTAAATTTAAAAAAATTAAAATTGGAAATTTCTACAACCAATTAATTTCACAAGTCCCAATCAAGTTTTTTTCAGCCTGTATATCCCCAGGACTGAGTAAAAAGTGCTTATAAGTTATGTTAAACACATGAACTATACAGGGGAACAATAATTGAGAGTACACAAACAGTATACATAAGTAAAATTATAAAAATATACAAAATATGCCATTATAACACCTTATATACATGCAT
Source organism: Hemileia vastatrix (assembly GCA_030280995.1). NCBI lineage: Eukaryota > Fungi > Basidiomycota > Pucciniomycetes > Pucciniales > Zaghouaniaceae > Hemileia > Hemileia vastatrix. The sequence goes on along the minus strand of JASXTE010000012.1, from coordinate 22,542,669 downwards.
ATATCCACCTTTTATAGGTCTTATGTACTTAATATTAAATTGGAATATGTTAGAGTAATCTTAAGAACCTTAAGTATAAGGCTAAATAATTTTTAAGTACACTTAAAGCTGTTATATTCATTGTTTTATGCAAAAAACAAGAAATGCACTTTATTTCACTTAAAAGTTGACTATATGCGCTATAAAATTGAGACTATCAAAATTGCGCTTTGAAAGATCAATTTTTCTCATTTAGGACTATTGATTTGGCTATTTAAATGCATAAAAACAACACTTTTCAAATTTGGTGTTTTTTATGCCAGAAATGGCTTCTGTGTACTGGCCACATACTGCCTGCTTTTTTCCCGTGTGAATAGCTTCATTTTTAGCAAAGTTAGCTTTTTCACACTATAATATCAAATTCTATTCCCACTGTGAGGAAACACACTAAAATAGGCGAGAGGTGCTTATTTAGTGTCCTAGCTTAATTAATAATGCATTGACCTTGTTTATATGCACTAATTTCATTAATTACCTCACTCTTGGCGCCTTATTTCATCACCACACTTAAATTTGCCTAATTTTAGTCAAGTATTTACCCGTGCAAGCGCCTGCCAAGGACTGCATGTAGTTACCCCACATCTCACACTCTTTTTTGAGTTTTTGGGTGGTTTTTCAGTCAGTATTGGTTATTTTTGGATGGGAATTTCACATAGTATAATGTCAGGATTAGCCCCATTATTTCTACAGTAAATCCCCCTTATTTTTAAGCTATTATTAACCTTAAAAAGTCCCCTTTAGTCTTTTATATTATTGTTTTATACGCATATACTCTCTTTTTGTCTTTTCTTTAATTTTGATGGATTTCCCTTATTATTACAGGATTTTGGCGGTTGTTACTCTTCTAATTATGTCATGGGTTACTAGGGGTGTTGATGGGAATTTCTATTAGTTTTTTGTGGCGTAATTAACTGTGTATTTGATGGTACATTGAGGAAAACATTGGCAAACTTAGTGTGTATAAAAGGAGGAGGTTTTTAGGTCTTGTTTCTACATTCTTTATCATTAAAATTTACACCATATAACCAAATCAATTACAATAAAAATCAATTAGTACTTTTATAAATCTTTTGAGTAGTATCTGAATTATTAAACCCTATTTTTCTACCAACTAAAAAGATTGTAAGCCATATATAAAATTAGTGAGAATTATATTACTGAGACCTTTATTTTGAATTATATTTTGCTATTTTTTGGATTTACATTACAGTATTCATATAGGACCATATAAATCTTCTAGAAATAGACTTTTCAAGCTAGTTCACGTCCTTATAGTTGATCTTAGCCTGACAGTTTTCCTATTTTACATAATAACCAGTAGAAGGACCTAAGGCCAGATGCATCATTATATAAAAACAGTAATCTATCTTGATGTAACTTTAAAAAAATGAAAGAGACAACTCCAAAATTAAATGAAAAAAATTTAAAATTTAAAATTTCTACATCCAATTAATTTCACCAGTCCCAATCAAGTTTTCCTATTTTATATAAAAGCCAGATGCACCATTATATAATAACAGTAATCTATCTTGATGTAACTTTAAAAAATAATTGGAAGAGGCAAATCCAAAATTAAATGAAAAAAATTAAAAAGGATAAATAAAATTGAAAAAGAGGAAAATAAAAAGGGAAATTTTTTAAAAAAAAAGATAACAATTAAAATAAATAAATAAAATTAATAAAAGAGAAAAAAAAAGGAAAAATAATTTGGAAGAAAATATTTAATGATAGAAAAAATATAATATTTTAATTGCAATACTTGACAGATCTACTAAGAACAATTTTTTAATCTATTTTTTTTGATTAATACAATTAATAAGACCTTCATTTATTTGGAATGAACAGCCAAAATGGGTAAATTCATTACAAGAAAATAAAATTGGTGGTGCTTTAGTTGTTTGATGGAAATGTTGAGAAGAATTCCATATAGCCTCAACTATTCCATTGGCACTACCAAAATCAATAATACATTTATGGTCAGGAAAAAAAAGGCCATGTCCCTCATCAGAAGAGGGTGATGAAATAGGAACACCAGTCTCTGGATTAATATAAGAGAAAATTCCAAATTTTAGAGAATTCTTATCATGTTTATCTAGATGAACATGATTGTAGAATCCATTATAAGTGATGACAACATTTGAACAAAAAAATAATCATTTATTGCTTCTTCCCATTCAGGATCAGACCAATTTGGTAAACCAGATTCTAAAGCAAGTTTATAGTTTTTTTTTGAAAATCTTGAAAACATAATTTTTAAATCAATTCGCCAAGAAATTATTAAGTTATCCTAAAGAATTCCATCGTCTCAGATCATCTTCCATTTGCTCCGGTTTCAAATTTTTCAATAAAGAATAAATTCCTGAAATATATGATAAAATTAAAAATTACTTATAATTAAAAAAAAATTTACATACCAAAAGAAACTCCTTGATCATATCCTAGTCGCCAACCAAAACCTTTTATGACAGCAGAAATCAGATTTTTATTTGATAAGGGTTTTCGAACCAAAGCCATTTGATAGACACCATGCAATATGGAGGGTGGACTTGCTAGCAAGTCTGAAACCTTGGACCCAAACTCACCACAGATTGAACACATATTGAGCTATTGATAAAGGAACCATACAATCAGGGATGAACACCACTCAGAAGAACAGTTTTAGGTGGGTGTTCAAGTAGATTTCTGTATGGGTTCAGTTTGAGTTCAGTCTGATTTCCATCTGAGTTCCATCTGAGTTCAGGTTGAGGACTTGCTAGCAAGTCCACACCCTATATTGCGTAGTGAGAGAGTAGAAATTAAATCAGAAAGCTGGAAAAAAACTTCATCCTTTTTCCCATTAAATGAATGAACTTCTAAGATGAATTGAAATTTGTATCTGTTATTGAAAACTGCAACAATGAGATCTATACCACCTTCTGTAAGGTTTTTGATGTTTTTGTAAAAAAAATAATTCTCAACATTTGATATTGAAGTCTTATAAAATTTGAGATTATCCAAATGTCCAAAGAATTTCTTACAAAATATCTTAATTCTAATCAATTTTCTATTTTGATAAAATTTTGTCTTTGAATTGCTTGATTCTTTAGCTTGTTCCATGATTTTCTGCTTTTTATTTTCTGGTAAGGAAAGCTCAGATTGATTGGGAGAAGGAATAGAATTGAAGGAAATTGAAGAAATAGAAGAAATTAAAGATAAAGAAGAATAATTTGAATATATTGAAGGAATAGAATGGAAGGACATTGAAGAGATAGAAGGAAGTAAAAATAATGAAGAAGAATTTGTATATATTTGATGATTATTCTTGGAGCTTTCATGATTTGAAGACAAGGAAGAAAGAGAGGACAAAGATGATTCAGAAGAAATTGATGATAATTGTCAGCCAGGCTACTAGACTTACCCAGTGAAATAAGTAATTATTTACTGGATGAAGCCGCACCTTATCATCTTTAATTATTATTTAATTATCATTTAGTTACATTAACATTAGTTATAAATTAACTAGTTACAGAATGTTAAAATTAAATTAATTAATTAAATAAATAAGTAAAATTATAATTATAATTTTGTCCCTTATATTTTCTCTAACACCGTGCTCAATTGACAGGTTTGGAAAATAAAACTTTATATTTAAAAAATAAAATACAAAGATAAAATAAGATTTAAATATTCAAATAATATTAAATATATACAAATAAATCAAATTTCTTATTTGGAATTGACATTTACAGTAAATATTAAAAATATTGATGTATTTCTGACATACTCTGTAAATACATCTTTTTTGACGCCTTCTTTTTAGAAAAACTTTATTATTTGAAATACCTTTCTGGAATGTTCTTTTTCTCTCTTTTTTCCCTACTGTTTTTAGAATTTGTTTTCCGTGCTTTGTCTCTCCTTTGCCTATAAAAGGCCTCTCTTTTTGTTGTCTTTTGATCATTCTATTTTTACCAACTCATTTTATTACAACAATAACTAACTAAACACTTATTCTTATATTCTATATTATTAGTATTTACAATAGCGTAATTCTAAAGTATAATTTATATTAATATTTTAAAACCTACCTCTTTTATTGAGTAAAAAAATTCAACTTGAATTAAGAAATACGTACAAATCTGATTGAGAACCCATTAAAGCCTTTTAAATCCTCGTAGAACTACGTACCAAATCTTCTAGACAAAAAGTATACCTTGACAATTGGGAACCTTTCCGAAATATCGACGGCGCAACGTTACTTGAGGCGTAATCGAGAGGACCATCGGCGTAGAAGCACCTGTAAAGGACGAGTGGAGGCAAGAAAACGACGAACGTCATACGTCACGTGATAAAAGTTTTTGCTGCGAACGGGAATCGAACCGCGCTCCAAAACTTAAGTTCATATACTGACTAAAGATCGTATATATCGTGGTAATTATTGTGATTACTATTTGTGGGTTACTCTTCACTCTTCATTTGCTACGTATTTCCTTTTACTCAGCACTCTGTAAGTGGCATTAATTTGCTCATTTTGCAGGGGGAGGTGTCTGGTAATTGGAATTTAATTTTATTATTATATTTTTTTTTTATTTTTCCTGGTTGACCATAATAGAGCAATAACTGTTCTTTGTCCCAGAGGTAATAAAATAATTATATATTAATATTAATTATTATCATTTTTCAGTTGACAATTGTCCTGATTAATTTGAATTTTAATTGTTCCAGTTGACAAACTGTCCTGACAATAAAATATTTTATTAAATAAAATAATTATTATAATTTTTCAGTTGACATTTGTCCTGATTAATTAATTGTTCCAGTTGACAAATTGTCCTGACAATTATATTTTTTTTAATAAATAATTAACATTTCATTACTTCAGTTGACTTTGAGTCCTGGTAATCCAATAAATCTTTTTAAGTAATAAAATTCATATTTAAATTACTTCAGTTGACATTAAGTCCTGGTAGCTAATTAATTAGTTAAAATAATTTTTAGTGATAAAGATTCATATTTGATTATTTCAGTTGACAATAAATCCTGGTAATAAATTAGTTGATTTAAATCCTGAAAATAAAAATTAATAGAAATTCTAATTTATTTCTACAGTTGATTGCATTATCCTGGTTTTAAATTTGTTTTTATTAATTTTATTTAAGTTGATTTTTATCCTAAAAAGATTTTTTTTATTTATTTTTATTTTATTTCTGTTAAATAAAAATTAAAAATAAAAGACTAATTAATTTTGTCTCTTTTTCTTTATTTCAGTAGAATCTTAAAATGACTGATCAAAGTGGTTTTACTGCACGTGAAGAAGAACTAGACTTAATTGATTATGATGAGCCTACTTCTGTAAGTTCTCCTTTAACAAGAAGAATTTCTCAAACTAATAAATCCTTGCCCCAAACAGGATGTGGAAATGGAAGAAGTAGAAATCCTAGTGGACAATACTCAGGATCAGAAACCCAAGACAAACCCACCAGAAGAGCTTCCAAGAGGCTTCAAGATAAAAAAGATGCCGTTGTCCCAGCAGATAAAGAATCTGTCAACCCACATAAAGGAGTTAAAGACAGACAGCTTAAAACTAAAGGTAAGGGTAGATGCCTTGGAAGAATGGGAGAAAAGAAAAAATACTTCTCTCCAAGAGAAAAGGAAACCTCTTCCTCCCAGGGATCAACAACAATTGGCTCCCCAATCCCAAGAGATGGTAGAAGTGTCCAAGTGGCAGTGGGACTGGCTCAACACTCAGTGGGACTACTTGGCTCAAAACCAGCATCAGTTACCTCAGGTAGGTCCATCAAGGCCCACCCAGACCATTCCCACTCCTCCCCACCCTTATCAAGGAGGCAAAAGAAGAAGGAAGCCCAATATGGTGATACCCAGCAAACCCTGGTACGTCCCTCTATTGATTCTCAAGTGCCTTTTCTTGTGGCTGACTCTGTTCCTTCAGGTAAATCTGGAAGGCAAGATGAAACCTTGAGACCTATAGAGGCTGGGAATAGTAGACAGTTATCTCATGTATCCAATCCATTACTTTTAATTGCTACCTCAATGATTAATCCTGATATGGCTGTGATTGATGAAACTCTTGACCCTGAGTTCTATGAGAGTCTGGAAAGTTACTCAGTTTCCTTATTGAGAAACACTCCGGATATAGCAAGAATTAATGATGAGCACTTGAGAGATATTATTGCCAAGCAAAATCATATAATGAACAATATGCAATTGACTCAGAGATATAATAGTTTGTTAACTGATCAGGGTTATCAAGCATTAAAAAGTGAAGCACAGAGAGTCTCTGATGAATTGTCTCATTACAAAGCAACACATGAAAAGAAAATTGCTTTATGGCAAAATATAAAAAATGATTTGTCTAAACTAAAAGATACTGTATCTGCCTGTTGCCAGGAGGTAGAGATAGATAGGATAAATCTGAAAAGATTGAGTGACCAGTTGTCATCTTTTCAACATAAAAATCAATTATCTTTTGCAACTGTCAATGAAAGTTTATCTAGTCTTCCAAGAATGAAAACAAGACTAACAACCATTGAAGAAACATTGAATTCATTGTTAAATGACCAAAAATATTCTGACAATTCTGTGAAGGAACATATAGTGCAGGATTCTCAACCAGTACCTGTGGCTAGTTCATCTAAGATAAAAATTGATCAAGAAATACCTGTTGATAACACTGAGTTTCCATCAAAAACTGATGATGCACCAGGATCTGCAACAGAAGGATTAAACAATTAGATTTCAGCACAATTAGAGAAATTACAGCTGCTTCTTACTCAGAAACAAGCTAGTACTAAGGAGACTCCTTCAAATCAAAAGAATTGGCCAAAACTTGACCAGTACCCAACATTTGATGGTGATTCTTCCTCTGATTGGCAACAATTTATTTGCAGAATTGATAATTTAAAAAATTCTTACAAACTCCCAGATGAGGAAATTGTGTCCAAATTAATTTCTTTGTTCACTAATGTTGCCCTGATGTGGTATGAATCTGTTCTCCTGGATGGGAATGACTATTCATGGGAGGATTGGAAGAAATTAATTAAAGCACAATTTGGTGGCTCCAAGTTCAGAATGGCTCAACAAAGGCAGTATGAGGAAACCAGATATAGCTCTTCTACTGATAAACCTATTGAGTTTTTAATGAAACTTGTAAAAATCTTAAGGGCAATGGACCCAAATATGGAGTTTGATTTATGGAAGGACAGGATCCTCTATAAATTGCCAATGTCTCTGAGAGACTTGATTGTGGCTAGGACTGAGTTCTCCAAAGAACCCTCTTCTTTCATTAATACTTGCAATGAGATACTTCTAAACAATAAGTATGATGCAAGAAGATTCATTCCTAGGACCCCTTTGGAGAAACCCTCCACTTACCAACAAAAACCTCTGGAAAAGGTTGGTAAACCTTCTGCCCCTGTTGCACCAAAGAAGTATGCAACAAACACTTGCTTCAAGTGCAACAAGCCTTGGCAGAAAGGCCATGTTTGTGACAAGAAGATAAATCTTGTGGAACAAACAGAGGAGCATGCTGATAACACAGTGGCACTGGATGATACATCAAGTGATTGTGCCAGCAATATTTCATATGAATCTCAACAAGAAATCTTGATGCTGGAAGAAGATATTCATTATTTAAATACTATTGACATTGATAATAATGATTTATCTACAGTTGAGGATGCTGAGATCATAAAGAACATTGAGGATAACTCAATTGTTATTGCCCCTCTTAAGACACCAGTCTTGATTAATGGAACCAGCATTGAAGTTGTTCTGGATTCTGGAGCTGGAGGAAGTGTAGTATCTGAAAGAGCACTTGCCTCAGTAGATCAAGACTATAAATCTAAACTGTTGCCTATCATTTCTGAAAATTGGAGAGGGTATGGCTCTGTTTTGTCCCCCATTGGTAAATACAAAGCCACAGTGTTTTTTAAATATAACCATGGTTTTGTAAGAGCTATTTGTGATTTTGTTGTCATGAAAAATGATAACTTAAGCAATTGGTTTATTGTAGGGAATGATATTTTAACCAAGTATGGAATAAAATTGGATCCTTCAAACCAATGTTTCACAATGGGGTTGAATGGGAAGAGAAAATTTAAAATTTCCTCCCCTAAAAAATTATTAAAACCAGAATTGAACACATGTAATTCTGTGGTTCAATATAAAGGAAGATCTACAAAGGAAATGCATGCCCTTATGTCTGAAATTGACAATGCTTCTTTTGGAGAACAACTTTCTGGTGAGGATAAAGATTCCATCATTAACTTGATAAAATCTTTTCCTATGGCCTTTGCTCATGGGTCACATGAACTGGGATTAGTTAAAGAGGAAATGAAACTTTCATTGTCTTGCCCATTAACTGATATACCACCTAGTTTAAAGAAGAAGCCTTATCCTGCTTCTCCCACAAAGAGAAAAGATATTGAAGATAATATCTCTACCCTTTTAAAAATGAATATTATTGAAAAGGTAGTTGAAACACCTAAATATTGTGTTATCTCACCTGTCCTAATTTCTTATGAGAAAGATAAAGCCAGGTTATGTGGTGATTATAGAGCACTAAATACTTATACTGTTGATGATATCTATCCTTTACCTAGAATCAGCTCTATACATGCTACTTTACAGGGTGCTAAATATATCAGCTGTTTGGATGGTAATAAGGGATATCACCAGGTACCTGTTGAGAAAAATTCTCAGAACTTTCTGATGATTGCCACTCATATGGGTATTTATAAGTATATTAGGATGCCTTTTGGCCCTAAAAATGCCCCTTCAGTTTTCCAAAAAGTAATGGATAACACATTCCATCAAGAGATAATTGAAGGTTGGATGATGGTTTATATTGATGATATCATTATATTCTCAAAAACATTTGAGGACCATCTTAAACACCTGTGTAAAGTATTCCAGAAAATGGACGAAATAAATATGACACTTGCTTTGAAGAAATGTAAATTTGGTTTCCATTCTTTAAAAGTTCTTGGTCATGTTGTTTCAGGCTTACAGATATGTGTTGACCAGAACAAAGTGGCAGCTATACAACAGGTGAAAGCTCCTACAACAGTAAGAGAGCTCCAAAGTTTTTTGGGAATGTGTGGATACTATAGACAGTATATTAAAAATTACCAAGTCATAGCTTTACCCCTTACCCAATTAACTAGAAAGGATGTTGCTTTTGTCTGGAATAGTGAAAGACAAAGAGCCTTTGACACTATGAAACACTGTTTGATGTCAGCACCAATTCTTGCTTTACCTGACTTTGATCAACCATTTGTTTTGTACACTGATGCCAGTTTCATTGGTCTTGGTGCTGCCCTCCATCAAAAACAAGTGATAAATGATAAAGTTTCAGAAGTAGTCATTTGTTATATTTCAAGAACCTTGAGAAATAGTGAATTGAAATATGGTGCTACTCAATTAGAGTGTTTAGCTGTAGTATGGGCTCTAGAAAAGCTTCATTACTACCTAGATGACCAGAAATTTGAACTTGTCACTGACTGCAGTGCAGTTAAATCCCTTTTAAACTTGAAAACACCTAATAGACATATGTTTAGATGGCAGCTGGCTGTTCAAGAGTACAGAGGGAGAATGACAATTATTCACAGAGCTGGTATTGGTCACTCAAATGTGGATATGTTATCAAGGTTACCCTTACCAAATGATGACTCAAATCCTGCATATGATCCTGAGGATGAAATTATCCATATCCATGGGATATATGTGGTTGATATGGAGGAAGAGCTATTACAGCTTATTCTGGAATCATATGATAAGGACACTGACTTGAAAAAGTTATGCACCATATTAAATGATCCAAAGAATGCTTCAATACAAGAATTAATTAAAACCCTTCCACCAAAGTACCAAAAAGGTTTGGAAAAAGGAAAATTTTCAATTGATGAAGGATATCTATATTATAGAAGAAAGTTGAGTAATTTTATTGTTATTCCTCCTTCTATAAAAGAAATCATCTTGAAAATTTGTCATGATGACATATTGGCTGGACATTTTGATCTTGACAAAACAATGATCAGAATTAAGAACACTGCTTGGTGGGCTAATATGTCTGAAGACACAAAATTATATGTTGAATCCTGTGATTCATGCCAAAAATCAAAAAGATTAACTGGTAAAAGAGCAGGATTAATGCAACATATTGAACCTCCTGATGCCCCATGGCAAATAATAAACATGGATTTTGTAACAGGATTACCTATTGCTGGTAAAGACAGTTATAACTCTTGTTGGGTTATTGTGGACAGATTCACAAAAATGTGTAAATTTATCCCTACCCACAAGGATGTTTCCACTAAAGAATTAGCTTTCTTATGGTGGTCTCATATGTTTAATACTGCTGGTTTTCCTAAAGCCATAATCTCTGACAGAGACCCTAAATTTACTTCTGAATTCTGGATGTCTCTGATGGATGTTTGTGGTTGTGATCTGAAACTTTCTACTGCCCATCACCCTCAGACTGATGGTTTAGCTGAAAGAATGATTCAGACTTTAGAGGACATGATAAGAAGATATTGTGCCTTTGGCCTTGAGTATAAATATAATGACAGATTCACTCATGATTGGGTTACCTTACTTCCTGGGTTAGAATTTGCTTATAATAGCACTGTTCATTCTGTTACTCAAAGAAAGCCTTTTGAGCTCTGGCTTGGATATGTTCCTAATACTCCTGCCCAAATTCTCAATAACAAAATACCTAAATTGGATATACATCCTGGTGTAAAATCTTTTCTTCAAATGCAACAACTATGCAGAAATCATGCTCAAAAATGTATTGAAAAATCATTTGAATATGAGAAGAAAAGATGGGACAAATCCCATAAAGAATACACTTTTAAAAAGGGTGATGAAGTGTTGATTTCTACAGTCCACTTCAACTTACAAGGTAATAACAAATTAAAAGATCCATTTGTTGGTCCTTTTGTTGTCAGAAGAATGATTGGAGATAATGCAGTTGAAGTTATTCTGTATTCCCCATATGACAGAAAACATCCTGTTTTTCCAATATCTATTTTGAAACCTTACACATCCAATAGTGATTTATTTCCAAAAAGGAGGGGTAGACCAAAGAAAACCCCAAATGAAATCACTGAGACAGCAGAAATTGAAAAAATATTAAATGACAGAATAGTCACTGCTGAGAAAGGTACAGAATACTTATTGAGATTCAAGAATAAATCATCTGAATATGATTCTTGGATACCTGGGAAGGAGATATCTAATCTTCCTACTCTACTAAAAAAGTATAAGAAGAAAAAATCATAGCATTTTTTTTATTATTTTTTTTAGAGTAAGGGAGTGTCAGCCAGGCTACTAGACTTACCCAGTGAAATAAGTAATTATTTACTGGATGAAGCCGCACCTTATCATCTTTAATTATTATTTAATTATCATTTAGTTACATTAACATTAGTTATAAATTAACTAGTTACAGAATGTTAAAATTAAATTAATTAATTAAATAAATAAGTAAAATTATAATTATAATTTTGTCCCTTATATTTTCTCTAACACCGTGCTCAATTGACAGGTTGGGAAAATAAAACTTTATATTTAAAAAATAAAATACAAAGATAAAATAAGATTTAAATATTCAAATAATATTAAATATATACAAATAAATCAAATTTCTTATTTGGAATTGACATTTACAGTAAATATTAAAAATATTGATGTATTTCTGACATACTCTGTAAATACATCTTTTTTGACACCTTCTTTTTAGAATAACTTTATTATTTGAAATACCTTTCTGGAATGTTCTTTTTCTCTCTTTTTTCCCTACTATTTTTAGAATTTGTTTTCCGTGCTTTGTCTCTCCTTTGCCTATAAAAGGCCTCTCTTTTTGTTGTCTTTTGATCATTCTATTTTTACCAACTCATTTTATTACAACAATAACTAACTAAACACTTATTCTTATATTCTATATTATTAGTATTTACAATAGCGTAATTCTAAAGTATAATTTATATTAATATTTTAAAACCTACCTCTTTTATTGAGTAAAAAAATTCAACTTGAATTAAGAAATACGTACAAATCTGATTGAGAACCCATTAAAGCCTTTTAAATCCTCGTAGAACTACGTACCAAATCTTCTAGACAAAAAGTATACCTTGACAATAATGAAGATGATTGAGTTAAATTTTCTATATTAACTTCCTGGAAAAAAAAATTTATAAAACAAATAAAATAAAAAATAAAAAATAAATATATTAAAAAAAACCCCAATAATTAAAAATTATCAGTAAAATAATTAAAAAGAAAAAAAATTGGTAAAAAAAATAAAAATAAAAATTAGTTGCAAAAAAATCAATAAAAAATGTTGAAAAAATTCAAATTCAAAATAAAAACCTGAATTAATTTTGAAATACGAGGTAAAAAAAATTCAGCCAAAAAAAAAAAGAGTAAATTAAAATAAATTCAGTTGCAAAAAAAATAAATAAATAAATAAAAATTACTTATCTGCTATTGGAAATACTTCTTGATGTTATTCAATCCAGTTTATTAAAATATAATTTAAAAAAAAATTGATTTCAGTAAATTTCAGAATAATTAATTATTTGCAAAAACAAACACAAATAAAAAAATTAAATTACCTGATTTATTTTTGAAATAGGGGGAAATGTCCAGAAACTAATGGAAAGAAAAAAAAATCTGTAAAAAAAATTAAAAAGCAGAGATTAGTCTTGTTTTTTTCTTCAAAATGCCCTCCAAAAAGTCCCCTCCTTTACCCCCTCAATCCCACCCTTTAGCCTCTTCTTGCCCACCTCAAAACCCCCCTTTACCCACTCTTTACCCCCACTTTAACCCCTCCCTACCTGCCTCAACCCCCCCTTTACCCTCCCTTTACCCCCCATTTACCCCTTCTTTAACTCCCCTTTAACCCATCCTTACCCACCTCAAACCCCCCCTTTACCTGTTCTTTACACCCTCCTTGCCTGCCTCAAACCCCCCATTTCCCCCCTTTACCCCCCCAGACCCGCCTCAAACCCCCCCCCTACAGCTAACTTATTGAATCAGTAACAATTTGGTAAGTTAGTGAACAATTATCAGCAATTGTTCACTATCTTATCAAATTGTTATCAATTCAATAAGTTAATGATCAATTACCAGCAATCAATAAGTAGGTGGTGGAGGGGGAGGTTGCCAGCCTGTATATCCCCAGGACTGAGTAAAAAGTGCTTATAAGTTATGTTAAACACATGAACTATACATGGGAACAATAAATGAGAGTACACAAACAGTATACATAAGTAAAATTATGATAATACACAAAAAAATGCCATTATAACACCTTATATACACGCATATATCCACCTTTTATAGGTCTTATGTACTTAATGTTAAGTTGAAATATGTTAGGGTAATCTTAAGAGCCTTAAGTATAAGGCTACAAAATTTTTAAGTACACTTAAAGCTGTTATATTTATTGTTTTACGCAAAAAACAAGAAATGTGCTTTATTTCACTTAAAAGTTGACTATATGCGCTATAAAATTGAGAATATCAAAAATTAGCTTTGACAGATCAATTGGGCTCATTTAGGACTATTGATTTGGCTATTTAAATGCATAAAAATAACACTTTTCATAATTGGTGTTTTTTATGCCAGAAATGGCTTCTGTGTACTGGCTACATACTGCCTGCTTTTTTCCGTGTGAATAGCTTCATTTTTAGCAAAGTTAGCCTTTTCACACTATAATTACCCCACATCTTACGCCCACTGTGGGGAAACACACTAAAATAGGCAACAGGCGCTTATTTAGTGTCCTAGCTTAATTAATAATGCATTGACCTTGTTTATATGCACTAATTTCATTAATAACCTCACTCTTGGCACCTTATTTCATCACCACGCTTAAATTCGCCTAATTTTAGTCAAGGATTTACCCATGCAAGTGCCTGCCAAGGACTGCATGTAGTTACCCCACATCTCACGCTCTTTTTTAAGTTTTTGGGTGGTTTCTCAGTCAATTTTGGTTATTTTTGGATGGGAATTTCACGTAGTATAATGTCAGGATTAGCCCCTCCATTTCTAATGTAGATCCCCCTTATTATTAAACTATAATTAACCTTAAAAAGTCTCCTTTAGCCTTTTATATCATCGTTTTCCACGCATATACTCTCTTTTTGTCTTTTCTTTAATTTTGATGGATCTCCCTTATTATTAATAGGATTTTAGTGGTTGTTGATTGTCTAATTATGTTATGGGTCACTAAGGGCGTTGATGGAGAGGTCTATTACTTGTTTGAGGTGTCATTAAAATTGTATTGTATGGTACATCAAGGGATTTATTGGGGAACTTAGTGTGTATAAAAGGAAGAGGTTTTGGGTCTTGTTTTCTTCATTCTTTATCATTACAATTTACACCATATAACCAAATCAATTACAATTCAATTCAATTAGTACTTTTATAAGACTTTTGAGTAGTATATGAATTATTATAATCTATTTTTCTACCAACTAAAAAGATTGTAAGCCACATATAAAACTAGTGAGAATTATATTACTGAGACCTTTATTCTGAATTATATTTTATTATTTGTTGGATTTATACTACAGTATTCATATAGAACCATTTAAATCTTCTAGACAAACACTACGCAATATAGGGGGTGGACTTGCTAGTAAGTCCTCAACCTGAACTCAGATGGAACTCAGATGGAACTCAGACTGAACTCATACTGAACCCATACTGAACTCTACTTGAAAACCCACCTAAAACTGTTCTTCTGAGTGGTGTTCATTCCTGATTGTATGGCTCCTTTATCAATAGCTCAATGTGTGTTCAATCTATGGTGAGTTTGGGTCCAAGGTTGCGGACTTGCTAGCAAGTCCGCCCCCCATATTGTGTGGTGAAAGACTTTTCAAGCTATTTCACGTCCTTGTACTTGATCTTAGCCTGACAATTGGGGGCCTTTACTCAAGAATTCTGTTATAATCCAGTAAGTGAAAATTTCAAAATAAGGTGCACGTAAATAATATCCCTATAGAAATATTTGGATAATTACAACAGGTTGGGGTCACTTATATAGTGATTTCAGAAAAAGAAGCCCTGTTATATAATAAAATTGTGATATTGAATCAACAATTTTACCACTAATTTAACATAAAATTGTTATTAGTGGGAGTCTGTCAATAGACCAATTAAATTTGTGATCTTTGCAGATAATAAACCAATTAAACTGATTAATTGTTTTCTTTTAACAGGACTCTTAATCTTTTCTTTTTATTGGTTTGTAATATTCATTAAATATTTAGAAAGAATCTTACTGACAGTTGTTTTCTTTTAAATATAAAAACACAGCTACATATTGTAGACCAGTTAAATCAAGTGACCATGTAAAAAGCATGTTTGACTTTTGGCACTTAAAAGATTCACTTCATACCAATAAGTAAGCAATAAAATTGTCTTCAGTGGTATTGATAAATACTGATAAAACTCCTTTTTGAAGTTTTTTATATCTAAACTTACTATTCTTTTTATTCCACGTGAAAATGTGTGACAACAATGACATTGTAAGTAATAAGGCAAAACCTTATAACTTAAGACCTAGAGCTGAAAGATCTGTTACAGGACATTCAAATGGAGAGCCAGGACTCTCCCATAATCAACAACACTCTGCCAATGTCTCTGGAGGAAAGGGAAAAGCTTTTAAAGCAGGTTTCAATAAAGAAGTCAAAAAATACATTACAAGATCAATTTCACTCCCTATCCACCCTACTGAACACCTTGACAATAAGAGTTAACAACATAGTAGACCAGATCAACAATCTGGAAAAGAGAGCAGCTCAAGGTTTCATAGAAGTCAACCAAGCTCTAGTGGACATAAAGACTCAACCACCAACAGTGGCACCCAACAATTCCATAGCAACACCTCCAGCCCAAGAGGAGGACCAAAAAATTACAGTTAGCAAATGGAAATGGGATTGGTACGCCCAAAATTACAACAATCCTCCTCAACAAGGATCCAGCAGTCACCCTTACAGGGGAAAGCCAAGGAGAGGCAGTGGAAATGGGGTAAGACCTTGGTGAGTCATCCAACTTCTTATGATCAATTGCATCAACCTAACAATGAATTACTTATAGGTAATGAGATTGATAAGGAAATATTGGATATAATTGATAGAGATTTAAAAGATTATTCATTTGAAAAAAATATGTTAAACTTGTCTTTGCACAAAGACAATGTAGATAGTTTTATTGATCACCAGGATAATGCTATTAATATAAAATTGGAATCAAATGATGAGTCTTCTGAGTTGGAAACAGAAAAAATAGAATATTTTTTAAAAGAAAATCTAATGGAATCAAAGATAATAAGTAAATTATTATTGAGAATTGAAAAATTGGAAGAGTTCTCAAAAGAGTCAAACAATAATACAGAAAAGGTATTATTTCAGCTAACACAATCATTGAGTGCAACAGCCAATAGATTAAAAATTATTGAAAACTCAAATAATGAATTAGTCAATGAGAATAAGGGTTTAAAATCTGAGATTAGAAATTTAGAAAATAAATTAGAGCACTCTCAGAATATTATGGCTACCATTGAGGGACGTGTTAAATTATCTTTTTCAAATGTAAATGACACCCTAACTCATGTACCAGTAATACAGGATAGGTTACGAAGAGTGGAAATAGAAGTAGCAAACATGTTGAAAAATACTGAAAGAATAAAAGATAACACTTCTTATGTAACAAGAGTACCTGTTTTCATGAAACATGCAAATGAAACACCAATGATGGAACATGAACATAGTATCATGGGCTCTGAGAATAATAAATCAGTAAAAGATGAAATACATGATCATCTTTCTAAAGTAAGTGAATTACTCAATATTCCTCAGGTTAGGGAAGCAAAAACTAGCCAAAAGAACTGGCCTAAGTTAGATCAGTATCCATCTTTTGACGGAGATTCAAAATCTGATTGGCAGCAATTCATACAAGGAATTGATAACTTAAAATTTTCATACAAATTACCTGATGAAGAAATTACTTCAAAGTTAATATCTTTATTTACAGATGTGGCCTTATTATGGTTTGAATCTGTATTGAGTGAGGGAATTAATTACTCCTGGAATGAATGGAAGGCACTAATTGAAAGGCAATTTGGTGGCCCAAAATTTAGAATCACTCAACAAAGATTGTATGAAAAGTTCAGATATAATCCAAATTCTGGAGATAAACCTATGGTATTTTTAATGAATTTAATAAAAATCATGAAAGCCATGGATCCAAAAATGGATTATGAAAAGTGGAAAGAAAAGATAATATACAAGTTACCTATATCAGTTAGAGACATTATTGTAGGTAGAACTGAAACCATCAGAGATACCTCTGGGTTCATTAATATATGTAATGAAATATTATTAAACCACAAATATGAAACCAAGTATATTAATTACAGACAAAGTGTTGACGTGGTAAAACCTACTACAAGTAAATTACCAGTGGAGAAGAAAAAACCTTCATCTCCCCTTGTCCCTAAAAGACAAGAGAATAACACTTGTTATAAATGTAATGAACCTTGGGTTAAGGGTCACACGTGTAAGAAAAGAATAAATGTTATTGAAACCTCCCAGAATTCTGAACCAAGTAATCATGAAGATGAAAATGTGGAATCCAGTGAGGATTGTAAAAGTAACATATCTTACAGTGATTATGAAAATGAGATATTTGTATTAGAACAGGATTAAGTGTTCCTGAATGATGCTATATCTCATACAGATACATCTTTAACTTCCATTGAAGAAGCTGAAATAATTAAAGATGTATCTCATGATACTTACAAAATAACACCTATCAGAGCACCTGTTATTATATGTGGAAGAGAAATGAATGCCATTATTGACACTGGGGCTGCAGGTAGTGTAGTTTCTATTAATACATTAATGATTCTTGACAGTAAGTATAAGGAAAAACTAGAACCTGTTCAGACAAAGAACTGGAGGGGTTTTGGTTCAATATTAAATCCAATTGGCAAATACAAAACTGCTGTATTCTTTAAATATAATAATAGATATGTAAGAGCAGTTTGTGAATTTGTAGTTATGGATAATAATAATTGTAGTGATTGGTTTATTATTTGCAATGATTTATTGACAAAATTTGGAATTAAACTAGATCCTGCAAACAGTTGTTTCACCATAGGAGTGAATGGTAAGAGAAAATTCAAGATATGTTCTGAAAATTCAGTGTATGCCATTTCTCCTAGAGAAGAACAACTGCAAGGTGGAAGAACCACCAATAAAGTGGTTGAATTCGAAAATGAAATCCAAAAGGCCTCTTTCAGTCCTCAACTCTCAAAAATTGAAAAAAAAATATTTTGAGATTGATTAAATCATATCCTATGGCATTTGCTCATGGTTCAAATGAACTAGGATTGGTCAAAGACCATGAGATGAAAATCTCTCTAAGCTGTGATTTGGATAATATTCATGGCAGCCTAAAAAAGAAACCTTACCCAGCATCTCCTGCAAAAAGGAAAGATATTGAAGACAATATAAAATTGTTGTTGGAAATGGGTATTGTTGAAAAAGTGGACACAACACCTAATTATTGTGTCATTTCACCAGTATTAATCTCTTATGAAAAAGATAAGGCAAGATTATGCGGTGATTATAGAGATCAAAATACATACACAGTAGATGATATTTACCCTCTACCAAGGATAGCTTCTATCCATGCTACTTTACAAGGAGCAAAATATATTTACTGTCTGGATGGAAACAAAGGTTACCACCAGATTCTTGTGGAAAGAAATTCTCAAAATTACTTATTAATAACCACACAAATGGGTATATATAAGTATGTGAGAATGCCATTTGGCCCAAATAATGCGCCTTCAGTCTTCCAAAAATTGATGGATAGTGTTTTTCATCAGGAAATGGTTGAAGGATGGCTATTGGTCTATATTGATGACATCATAGTGTTTTCAAAGACATATGATGAACATTTAAATCAACTGAAAAGAGTCTTTCAAAAGATGGATGAAGTTAATATGAAAATTGCATTAAAGAAATGTAAGTTTGGATTTCAATCCTTGAAAGTATTTGGACATTTTGTATCTGGATTACAAATTTTTGTTGACCAGAATAAGGTGGCAGCAATAAAAAACATTGGTATTCCTAAGAATATAAAAAAAATTCAAAGTTTTTTAGGTATGTGTGGATATTATAGACAATATATAAAAAATTACCAATTTATTGCAGCTCCTTTGACAACATTAATCAGGAAAAATGAGGCTTTCATTTGGAATAATGAAAGACAACATGCCTTTAATAAATTAAAGGAATGTTTAATGACAGCTCCAATTTTGGGACTGCCAGATTTCACCTTACCTTTTATCTTGTACACTGATGCAAGCTTCATAGGTTTAGGTGCTGCTTTGCCGCAAAAACAGATAATAAATGGAAAATTATCTGAAGTTGTTATCTGTTATATATCCAGAACCTTAAGAAAAACTGAATTAAGGTACGGTGCCACACAGTTAGAATGTTTAGCCGTGGTGTGGGCTTTGGAGAAGCTTCATTACTATCTGGAAGACCAGAAGTTTGAACTTATAACAGATTGCAGTGCAGTAAAATCATTGCTAAACATAAAAACACCTAATAGGCACATGTTTAAATGGCAACTAGCTGTACAAGAGTACAGAGGAAGAATGACAATCACTCACAGAGCAGGAACATTGCATTCTAATGTGGATTTATTATCTAGAATTCCTTTGCCAAATGATGCTGACAACCCAGCTTATGTACCTGAAAATGAGGTTATACATATATTTGGGATTTATATAGTGGATTTAGAAGAAGAATTTATGAAAAATATATTAGAAAATTATTCATCTGATAAAGATTTGTCTAAACTATCTACCATTCTTAATGATCCAACAAATGCCTCCATGAGTGCATGAATTAAAACCTTGCCTCCAAAGTATAAAAATGCGTTGGAAAAAGTAAACTATCAATTGAAGATGGATATATATATTACAGGAAAAAGTTAAGCAATGTAATAGTAATACCACCTTCTATGAAAGAGTTAATGTTGATTACTTGTCATGATGACATCTTAGCTGGTCATTTTGACTTTAACAAAACATTAACCAGAGTTAAAAATACAGCCTGGTGGATAAACATGAAAGAGGATGTACAGAAATACATTGAAACATGTGACTCTTGTCAGAAATCTAAGAGATTAACTGGGAAGAGAGCTGGGTTGTTACAACAAATAGAGCAGCCAAAAGCTCCATGGGAAATTATAAACATGGATTTTGTAACTGGCTTGCCATTAGCAGGAAAAGAAAGTTTCAATTCTTGCTGGGTAATAGTGGATAGATTAACAAAAATGTGTAAGTTTATCCCTACCCATAAAGAGGTATCTGCTAAAGACTTGGCGTTACTATGGTGGACTCAAATGATGAATACTGCTGGGTTCCCCAAAGCCATAATCTCTGACAGAGATCCTAAATTTACTTCAGAGTTCTGGACATCTTTGATGGAAGTATCAGGTTGTCAATTAAAATTGTCTACAGCACACCATCCACAAACTGATGGGCTGGCTGAGAGGATGATACAAAATCTAGAAGACATGATCAGAAGATATTGTGCATTTGGATTAGAATACAAAGACAATGAGAAATTCACACATGACTTGGTAACATTAATTCCTGGCCTTGAATTTGCTTTTAATAGCACAACTCATTCTGTAACAGAGAAGAAACCATTTGAACTCTGGATGGGATACGTACCAAATACCCCAGTAAATCATTTAAATAAATTAACAAGGTTAGATATACACCCTGGTACTAAATCCTTTATTCATATGCAACAAATGTGTAGAAAGCGTGAAGAAGAATGCATACAAAAAGCATTTGAATATGAAAAGAAAAGGTGGGACAAATCTCATAAAGATTTGAATTCAAAAAGGGAGATGAAGTCCTCATATCAACACTACATTTTAACTTACAAGGTAATGTTAAATTAAAGGATCCCTTTGTAGGACCTTTTTTAGTAAATAAAATGGTTGGTAATAATGCAGTAGAAGTCATATTATATGCTCCATATGATAGGAAACATCCAGTTTTCCCTATCTCATTATTGAAACCTTACCATGCAAATGATCCTGACTTATTTCCAAAAAGAAGGGGAAGGCCTAAAAAGCAACCTGAAGAAATTTTGGAAAAAGCAGAGATTGAAAAATACTCAAGAAAAGAATCCTTACTAAAGAAAAAGGAACTGAGTATTTACTGAGATTTAAAGGGAAATCAAATTAATTTGATAAATGGATACCTGAAAAAGAAATTTCTAATTTATCCACCCTTCTTAAAAAATTTAAACAGAAATAAATTTCTGTCCAACCAGCTGAGGGGTTAAAAAACCAGTACTCATAATATTTTATTATGTTTTATTTCTTTAAAGTATAATCTTTAATGCTACAGAATTAATCTGAATGCCTGAAAATTACAAATAAATAAATAAAATGTATAACTTATCATTTTTTTATTGTTTTTTTTGGGTGGGCCAGTGTCAGCCTGTATATCCCTAGGACTGAGTAAAAAGTGCTTATAAGTTAGTTTAAACACATGAACTATACATGGGAACAATAAATGAGAGTACACAAACAGTATACATAAGTAAAATTATGATAATACACAAAAAAATGCCATTATAACACCTTATATACACGCATATATCCACCTTTTATAGGTCTTATGTACTTAATATTAAGTTGAAATATGTTAGGGTAATCTTAAGAGCCTTAAGTATAAGGCTACATAATTTTTAAGTACACTTAAAGCTGTTATATTTATTGTTTTACGCAAAAAACAAGAAATGTGCTTTATTTCACTTAAAAGTTGACTATATGCGCTATAAAATTGAGAATATCAAAAATGAGCTTTGACAGATCAATTGGGCTCATTTAGGACTATTGATTTGGCTATTTAAATGCATAAAAATAACACTTTTCATAATTGGTGTTTTTTATGCCAGAAATGGCTTCTGTGTACTGGCTACATACTGCCTGCTTTTTTCCCGTGTGAATAGCTTCATTTTTAGCAAAGTTAGCCTTTTCACACTATAATTACCCCAAATCTTACGCCCACTGTGGGGAAACACACTAAAATAGGCGACAGGCACTTATTTAGTGTCCTAGCTTAATTAATAATGCATTGACCTTGTTTATATGCACTAATTTCATTAATAACCTCACTCTTGGCACCTTATTTCATCACCACGCTTAAATTCGCCTAATTTTAGTCAAGGATTTACCCGTGCAAGTGCCTGCCAAGGACTGCATGTAGTTACCCCACATCTCACGCTCTTTTTTAAGTTTTTGGGTGGTTTCTCAGTCAATTTTGGTTATTTTTGGATGGGAATTTCACGTAGTATAATGTCAGGATTAGCCCCTCCATTTCTATTGTAGATCCCCCTTATTATTAAACTTTAATTAACCTTAAAAAGTCTCCTTTAGCCTTTTATATCATTGTTTTCCACGCATATACTCTCTTTTTGTCTTTTCTTTAATTTTGATGGATCTCCCTTATTATTAATAGGATTTTAGTGGTTGTTGATTGTCTAATTATGTTATGGGTCACTAAGGGCGTTGATGGAGAGGTCTATTACTTGTTTGAGGCGTCATTAAAATTGTATTGTATGGTACATCAAGGGATTTATTGAGGAACTTTGTGTGTATAAAAGGAAGAGGTTTTGGGTCTTGTTTCCTTCATTCTTTATCATTACAATTTACACCATATAACCAAATCAATTACAATACAATTCAATTAGTACTTTTATAAGACTTTTGAGTAGTATCTGAATTATTATAATCTATTTTTCTACCAACTAAAAAGATTGTAAGCCACATATAAAACTAGTGAGAATTATATTACTGAGACCTTTATTCTGAATTATATTTTATTATTTGTTGGATTTTTACTACAGTATTCATATAGGACCATTTAAAACTTCTAGACAAAGACTTTTCAAGCTATTTCACGTCCTTGTACTTGATCTTAGCCTGACAGGGGTGTTGAGGGGTTTGAGGCGGGATTTGAGGGGGTATTGAGGGGGCCAAGGAGGGGGTAAAGGGGGGTGAAGGGGAGTGAGGCGGGAAAGGAGGGGGTAAAGGGGGGGTTGAGGTTGGCAAGGAGGGATTAAAGGGGGGTGTGGAGGAAGACAAGGAGGGAGTAAAGGGGGGAACTTGAGGTGGCCAAGAAGGGGAGAAAGGAGGGTATGGAGGCAGACAAGGAGGAGGGAAAGGGGGATGATGGAGGGTGAAAAAAAAGAAAAAAAAAGATAAAACAAAAAAAACAAAAAAAACAAAATTAATCTAACATTGAAAACCAAAAAAAAAAAAAAACACTTACAGGACAAAAAAAAAAGAAAAAAAAGGACAAAAAAAAAAAGAAAAAATAAATTATTAGCAAGTAAAAAAAAATCAAAAATAAGAAAAAAAATGACTTACCTGGAGAGAAGAGATGAGAAATAGAGGAATGAAATAGAGGAATTGAAATTTTTTGATGGATTTCTTAGGAGAGGTTGAAAAGGATATGAGTGATGAATGAAAAAAAAAAACACTGACAATATATCCAATTTCATAAAATATGCAATTTCATGTTGAACTGGTGAAAGAAAGCCAATGAGCCATCCAAAAAAAAAGAGAAGCACTTCCCAGCCTTCTAGCACCAAGGCAGGGGGTCTGCCTGACGTTGGGAGGCCCACCTAGAGGCAGATGGACCACTCTGAAGCCAGAAAACCACCAAAAACCTCCAATAAAGCCCAAAATACTTAGAAAAATCCACCATGACTACTAAAACCCTTAAATCACAAAATTAAGCTATGAAAACATTGAGACATAAAATATAGAGCCAAATTAGCTCTACTTAATTGTACTTAGCACTTAACCATAGGACTTAAGGTTAGCCATTAAAACACAAAAAACAAAATTAAGCGGCTATCTTTTAGAAATGAAAAATGAGTAAATGAGCCCTTAAAACTTGGAATATGAAAAATATCATCAAGACATCAAATATAGAGGAAAACCGGGGCTATCCAATGGAAGTACCCACATATCTTTAGTCACAATATTCACTGAATAGAAGCAGAAAAAAACTCAATTATTCGACCAATGCCAATCAATACATACCAAAACAATGCCAAACAGAGCAAAAAAGGCATCTGCCAATGTTGGAAGACCACACCATCAATTCAAAAAAAAAATGAATTGCATCAAAAAAATACCAAACCAAGTGAATGAAGTACACAAAGAGGACATTTGGAGAGTAAAAAAAAATAATTTAAAAGGGTGGTGAAGAGAAATGTTGGAGAGTAATAGGCATAATGATAGAGCGTATGCCGGTTGAATGAATGTTTTGTGATTCAAGGGAGGAAAGAGCCGGTGCTGGTTCAGGATCATCTTCTTCATAAAGATCATTCCACTCATCCTTTAAATCAGCTAGAATATTGTGGAGTATTACGCAAGTCAAGATCCAATGATTTGCAGTTTTGATCTTCAATTTTTTTTGAAATTGGATTCTGAGCTCCCAAAGACTAGAAAATCGTCCCTTTAAAATACCTATAGCATGTTCAATTCGTACTCTTGATTGTTCAAGGTGATAATTAAATTTAGTTTTGGGGTCATTTTCTGAATTTGCACCATGGAAAGCAGGTATAATGTACTTTCCACTTGCATATGCTGAGTCTTCAAGGAGGTACTGAGATTCATCAAAGTATGAGTCAGGGGATTGAGAAATCCTCATTCTTTGGAAGACGGAAGAGTCATAACATGATCCAGGGCAGCCACTGTGAAAAGCAATAAATTTTTTATTGACATCGCATACAAGTTGAACAGCAATAGAGTATCTAGAAAGAAGATAAAAAGTTAGATTGTGAAAGATGAGAACTTGGAGGAGATTTTGAAGAAACCTTTTTTTGCGATCAAAATAATGGTTGCCATCATGAGCAGGCTTTTGACTCAAAGGGATGGTTGTGCCATCAACAAAACCTATACAGCCAGGGAAACCTTCAGCTTGCATTACTTGAGAGGATTCAAGTCGCTGTTCTGGAGTTGGCCAAGCAAGAGTTTGAGACTTGAGGGAAAGGATAGCAATCATACAGCTCTTGGTGTATAATATCATGGTACCATATCCTATGTTAAAGAGATTATCCAAACGTCTTACGGCAGCACCATTTCCATTTGAGCCAAAGCGACATAGAGCAACAGCAAGTTGGATGGCAGGATTACGCTGTTTGTTATGAGAATTGTTATGGAAGATAGGATGATCGGAGATGAGTTGATAAAGTTTGAAGAAAGAATCGGGAGAAGTTCTAAAAAGTTGTGTGAAGTTTAAATGAGCAATGTTGACAATGGAGGCCAGATCATATTGGGGATCATGATGAAGATTTTGCCCCCTGGTGATGATGTAACGCTTTTTGGAAAGAAAACACATATAAGTTAAAGCATCTTCCAAATCAGAGTCAGATTTATAGTAAAGAACTAAAAGAAAAGTGATAGCATTCATTGTTGAGTGAAGTAGCTTCCTAGTAGAGAGGTGTTTCATTGTTGCTGGTGGAAGGGTTATGTGATGAGGGAAGTGGGAATTCACCGCCAAATGTGCAGTTGGGGTGTGTAGATAGAAAAAAAACTTAAGTGTTCTCCACCAAAATTAAGTAGCATAGAATGAGGAAATACTTAAGGATGGCATCAGCAATTATAAGTCATGTGACTTTCTTAAAAATCCATCATGGATGAGATGAGTTTGGGATCAGGAATCAGGAATGGAAATTGGGGTATAAGAGGCGGGATAATGCATTATCGTGGATTTCTTATCCACTAGCCCTGGGGCTAGTGGATAAGAATCTTCCGCAATTAATAATGTCTGATCCCGGGAAAAAAAATTCCTGATCCCTAATTGCGGATCCCTGAACATTGATACCCCCTATTGTTGTCGGTAACCCCAAAACCAGTGGAAGATGAAAGAGCCTTTGCCTTCTTGTATTTTGCTCGATAATGCTTGAATCGTTCAGACATCTGTTTAGGCAAAAGATCAATCCTTCCCTTGGTCTTATTCTGTTATTCATTTGCCATTAGAAGATAGGCATTAACTTTTGATGCAGGGGGCCATCCTACTTTAGTGGCATACTCAGTACCAAAACAAGAATCATAGTTAGATATGGTTTTCAGCCAGTTGATAAGAATGAGATGGTCATCTTTTTTTAATTGAATGGTCTTTGATTTCTTGGCTGAGCGGGGGAAAGAGGAAGTAGTGGGAATTGAAGAACAACTGGGTGATGGCTGCCTTTGAGAAGATCTAGGATGATGAGGCATGTTATTATAAATGAGGATGAAAAGGAGCAGAAACAAGCAGATTAGATAGCGAGATGAAAAGGAGCAGAATCAAATAGATGAAATGGGGAGAAATTCTGAGCGGATAGAATGAACAGGATGGGATGAGAATGGAAGTGTGCAGCAAGGTAGAAGGCTGGGATATCCAGAAAGTTGTCCAAGATGTGGTTATGAAATATTGAGGATAAAAATGTCAGATAAGAGGTGAACATTGACACGTAAAGTGTCTAATAACCCAATGATTAGCAAAAATAATTGCAGAAGATAATTGGGGTATAAGGATTTTTATCCGCAATTAATATAATTACTGATCCCTGAACATTGATACCCCCTAATGTGCACATAACAAGGTATACTAAAATGATGTGTCAGTAAAGGGTATCACATTATTTGATATAGTTTTAGAGTTCCTTGGATTAGTCACACTTAGTGTAAAACATTTTGAATTAAAATTTTATATTAATAGAATTTTAAATTTCTTAATAAAGAAATTTGAATTTTTTAGTCTTTAGTATTTTAGTATAATTTTACTCCTTTTCATCCTGTTATTGAGCACGGTATTAGGGAGTAAAAATATAAGGGACATTATTATTAATTTTATATAATTACTAAATTTACTTATTGTACTTAGTTAGTTTATTGTAAGTAATACATAAGTAAATATAAAAAAATTAATTAATAATAGGAATTAAAAAGGCATGGCTTCATCTCAGTAAAATAATTAATTATTTTACTGGATAAGTCTAAGTAGCCTGGCTGACAAGTGTTGAATATTTTGTGTAACTCATGAATAGTGAAGATTTTCACTAACGAGTGTGGAATGGCCTCATTAATTAGTGCAACTCAGAACTAATATGCAAGTAAGCAGGAGTTACACACCCGCACAAGTGTGCATGCTCTTAGGGGTTAAGTTTATACACAAGTTTAAGTGGTACAGCGGCGCAGTTGAGTATGCTATGACAATATCCAGCGCGAGTTAGTGATATTTTAAGGGGGGACATAAGAATAGAAAAATATGCGTAAGAAAAATATGTGCGAGGAAAATATGTGCAAGGAAAAAATGTGCAAAAAAAATATGTGAGAAAAGTAAGTGTAAGAAAAATATCTTGCAACCATGGGAATTTGTGTTTTTTAATTTTTTTTTTCTATAAAAAAATGATTTTATATTTCATTTTTTATTTTTTTATTTTTTTTAACAAATTTTTTTTGAGAAAAAAAAAAATTCTCATGGTTGCAAATGATTTTTCTTACACTTAATTTTCTCGCACTTACTTTTCTTGCACTTACTTTTTTTCATTTATTTTTCTGACCTCATGTCACTCCCAAAAATGTCCCTAACTCGCGCTGAACTTACTTAATGCGCAGTGTAAGTAGGATTTTGCGTCCCGGCTAAATCCTCCCGGTGATGAATTCGCAAAACCCTCCGCAGTTTGCACGTGGTGTGAGGAAAAACCGAAAATAGCCGAAGAAAGGAAAAAACGCTAAATGAAAGAATGAAACTATAATTAGATGGTGATGACGTTTTATCATTTTGTCAAACTATTTGCCATGTGCCGGTAAAGTTTGCTCCACTTCGCTTCTCGTCATCATTCTTTGAACTAACTAACTTTTAGTAGCTCATTAGCCGTCGACTTGAAAATTGATCTAGTGTACTGTGTTTTGGCTGTTGAAATCTACTAAACCCATATTTTTATACACTGCTCGCTATTCATAGCTCTTGTTCCCCTCAACTATGGTTACACTATCCAAAATGGTTGTTTTCTGTGTACACTTAATCCTGGAAACCTTGCGGTTGTCTTGCCTCTGATCTCCTGCCAAAAGCATAGCTCATCTGAGCAGAACTTATGATTTTGGCGGGGGATAGGACGTGAGACAACCGCAAGCTTTCCAGGATTAGTTATAATTGCGACCCTACGAAATAAATGAATGAACGGCACTGATTGCCTCGTTTTCGTTGAGAATGGAGTTAGGGACATGCTGGGCTTCGATTGAAAACACAAATTGTTGCTGGCCAAGAAAGGCTAGGCACGCATAATCTCTCGGTATCCCACGGCTTGTTGTCAAGCTTGTATCATAATGTTACTTTGCCTGGTTTCCATCTGTTTTGAAGGCTTGTCTCTGTAGCACAATGCAATTCTGGCATGTGGTGGACAAAAGCTACGGTGCTTGAGAAATACAATATGTTCTCCATTAGCCTTGAATATATAAATATTGTCCGGTGAAAATAGTCAACATTCTGTCCTATTCTGTAAAGCAAAAAGACAAACCCGAACGCTCTGAACAATTAGCGACAACCAACCTACTTACCAGGCACGCATTTCTTGAAGAATTGTTTTTGGTCAAGGACGTCTAGTCAGATATTTCAACTAGCACAAAGTCCTTGGTTGTAGAAGGAGGGCTGGGTACACTTTCAATTTGTTCTAATTATTCAATCAAAAAGAAAAGCATTTGTCTAGACAGTCCAGATGACAAAATTATTGGTAAATAGCTCGGGCTCCTTGGAAAAATCAAGTTATCTGTTCAAGGGATTATTAGCAACTAAAGGTAAGTCATTTTTCACCTATCAGTGATGGCTTGATCCGATAAGTCAAAATGCTATCAAATGCAACGCCACGATCATAATAGGGGGTATCAAAGTTAAAAATCTGAAATTATTTAAAAGGCATTTCGCAACACAAAAATAAAGCCACAAACTTACCTTTAATTATCGGTAAAGAGGTGTCTTAGGGGCAAGACATGCTATATTTGAAAAAATAATTATGTCTGATTTGATGGAAAAAACAAGGATTTTGAACTGGCTAATTTCTAACTTTGACACCCCCTAGTTTATTATGAAATAATATGGTTTTTCTTTCTCCCAATCATCTGTGACTAACAGTTTAACAGTTTCAACCTACCAGAATGATGATGTTTTTTTTTTTTTTGTACACAACGTTTCTTTCATAGATATGGCATTCATAGTGGCAGATAATCAGTCAAAAACTATAAAGATATTTTTTTGGTCATCCATAACTGAAACTTGTAAGCACGTCTTGTACTTCACTCTGGCTTGGGAAGCGGCAGATTATTTGTATGCTGATGTGTTCATTGAAGCTGTAAGATTATTTTTACAGCCTACTTGCACACAATCTTCAAAAGCCTTCAGCCACAACCTTCCCCGACTATATATTTTTAGCTTTCCATTAATCAAAAGTCTCTTGTGTGTTACCGTCCCAATATATTCCAATTTTTGGCTTTTTATTACTGCTTTATTTTTCCTTTTCTTCTACTATTATCCTTCGTTAATTCTTCTTCATTTTCCTTAATTTTCTTCCAACTATAGGGATGAAATGAGTATTGAGCTCCTTCGACCAACAGCTAATCTTATAGCAGAAAATAAATCAAAACCTGTAGAAGAATTGAGAAAAGACATGGATAAGACAGGAAGTGGCGTTTTCCGAGATAAACAAAACATGCATGAACATCGATTGATGAAAGATAATAGAAACAATAAAGGGGAAAATGCCCTTAAAGTTTTTTCTTCTCCTACCCAAATAAAAAGTAAATTTAAATTTTATCAATAGATTACAACTTCTCAAAACAATTTCTGACGCAGAGGAACCCAATTTTTAGTATTTAATGTAGATGGTGAAGTGATTGTATCGATGGGCCACATTCGAAATCAAGATTCTAAAAAAAATGTACATAGCGACATAAATTACTTATATGATGTGAAGAAATCTCACTGCAGGAAACCTTCCAATAATAAAACTACTCCATTCAAGTCAGGGTCTGCTTTACTTGTTTCAGTAGCGGGGTTGCTAATTTTTTGATTGATTTAGTGATAATCGTGACAAAAATAATGAAAGCACATTGGAAACTTTGAAGAAACTACAGGAGGCTGTTGCAAGGAATCAACAGATTATTCGAAGGTTATCCAATGCAGATAAATTAGATAGCTGTAAAGCAAAAAGAAGAGCTAGCGCTTAATTGAGTACTAATCATTCTTATCCGATTTCGTCAAAGTTGAAGTCAAAATCCTAACACAATAAAATAATTTTAGTGGAATTCATGCATCCTAATTAATTTCGATGTAGAAAAAGATTTGAAGTGGAAAATAAGTTGTTCACTAATTATATAACAGTGACTTTTCTAATATCGAGGCTCCAAATTATAATAGAATTTGTCTTTTAATATAAACCATTATAGCGAGTATATATATATTTGGGGGTATCAATGTTAGAAATTTTTAATTATTTAGAAGGTATTTCACAGCACAAAAATAAAGCTACAGAATTGACATTATTTCTCTGTAAAAAGGTGTTTTGAGGGCACAATATGGCATATTTTAAATAATTATCATGGTTGATTTGGTAGAAAAAAGAGAAGTTTAGAAATAGAAGATTTCTAACTTTGATACCTCCTATTGAAGTTGAATATGAAATGGTGATATTTGTGATGTCAATGAAGATATTTTGGCTTTTAAGCTAGTAGTAGACATAAAAATGAAGATAAAACATATAGTTCCTTGTAACTTCTATTGCCAAAAAATAACCACTCCAGAACCTTACATATTCCTAAATTATATAAAACCAGGGTGTATGTAATTGAAATGGTCTAGCAAATGTTTAACAAGTGGAAAAAATATATTTATATTTCTATGCATTTAGCGCGTTTGAAAAATCCAGAGGGCAAGGAGCCAAAATTAAATAACTTTACGGCAAATTATCTACTAAGGAAAAGCTTTTGATATAAGCAAATAAAATAAAATAAAATAAAAAAATAAAAAGTAAAAGTAAAATTCAACTCTAAATGAATTTTGGCTGGCTCAAGCTATGTCAAGCTCTGGGATTGGGCAAAAAGGTTGTGAGAATAAGCAATCATCATCATCATCATCATCACCCTTGTTGTCCTCATTTTTACTAAATTTTCTCTTTTTTCAATCACATTTTTCTTCCCCATTTGTATCAAGATTCAGCATCAATTTAAAAATTTAACCAGAATTCTCATCCTATGGAATTCTCATCATCTTATTCTTCATTAAGGGATCTGCTTAAGTTAAGAAGGAAAAATTTATTTTGAAAAATGATAATTCCCTCAGGTTACATCACATGTAAAAAAAGTAAAATTTCACAGAGTAAAAGCCAATATTGGGGGTGTCAAAGTTACATGTTTGCCATTAAAAGATAGCTATTTTTTTCTGTCCAAATCAGCTGTGATTATTTGCTTTGTATATGACATATCTTTCATCCAAGGCCCTCTTTTTCTATTAATAAAATTTGTGTTTGTAACTTTCATTTTGCAACAACAAATAAATTTCAAATTATGGATGATTTTAAACTATGGCACCCATTATTTAATCAAAATACATGTGACTAAAAATGAATGTGAGTTTTTGTGGAGAGTGCTTTGTATTAGTGACAATATCAGAGCTAGATTGGAAAAATACTTTCTTAAACTGACCAGTGCATGTTTTGGTACCACAGCAAGAAGATAAATGATAGTTTTTGAAAGATTGAACTTTTATGCCATGTGTTTTTGGACTTTTTCAAAAAAAGCTGAAAAAAATATCACTCTTTTAGGTAATTCATTGCACAAATGGTCATTGAATTTCACAAAATGAAAAATAATATCCTTAAAAGCATCATTCATCACAATTTCAGTAAATAAATAGAGTGTACAGTCACTTGCAATAAGTCCTCATGATTTTTAAAATGTTTGGGTAGCCATAAAATTATCACTCAAATGACATGAAAATGCTCAAAAAAAATAAATTTCAAGCTCTAGATTCATAATAGGAGATCTTAAACACTAGCATATGCACCTTTGAAATATTTCACAAATCTGGAACTAAGAAAGTCATTTTTATTTGAAGTTCACCTTCCCAGAACAGCTGTATTTGAACAGTGTGTTTGTACCTCAACACACCCTTTTGTGGTTACATCAACACTATTCACACACTTCATCTTCTTATCAAGATTGATCAGAATCTGGCACAAACATTTTGGTATCTTATTGAAAAAATATGGAGTATTTGATATCATGTTTGAGACCCCTAACTCCAAGTCTTCCAAAAAAAACCTTGCCATCTTGCAATGGTGTCTTCAGGCTGACATCTATCAGGTGTGTATGAAAAATCTTGAGACTCCCAATTTAAAATCAAGTGCTCAATTTCTCAATTTGAAAAGTTTCAAGAAATTTAAGTGATGATTTTGAGGTTGATAAAAAAATATAAAAATAATAAGGATTTATTTTTAAGAACTGTATATATTTTACTCAACTGGAAATGTTTGCATAATTTAAATCTCAACAAACTATACATGCTAAATAATTTTACCAAAGGAGAGCATAAAGTTTCTACTGCAACAGAAGCTGATATTAGCTATTAGGGGATTTCTGTCGGCTGGTTTTCAAGAAGAAGGATAAGAAGGGGAAAGGAAAAGGATGAGGACAAAGAAAGGAAAAAAAAAGACTTAAACAGTATAATTGTCAGCCAGGCTGCTAGACTCACCCAGCAAAAAAAATAATTATTTCCTGAGATGAAACCACACCTTTTTATTACATATTATTATTAATTTTATTATAATAAATTCAAATTTACTTGTAATAAATTTACTAGTTACAAAAGAGTATAATTAGTAAAAATTAAAATTTATATCACTACGCAATAAAGGGGGTGGACTTGCTAGCAAGTCCCCAACCTGAACTCAGACAGAACTCAGATGGAACTCAGACTGAACTCATACTGAACTCCTACTGAGCTCTACTTGAAGACCCACAAAAACTGTTCTGCTGAGTGGCGTTCATCCCTGATTGTATGGTTCCTTTGTCAATAGCTCAATGTGTGTTCAATCTGTGGTGAATTTGAGTCCAAGGTTGCGGACTTGCTAACAAGTCCGCCCCCTGTATTGCGCGGTGTATTAACTGTCCCATATATTTTATTTTATTTTCTTACTCCTTGCTCAATGACAATTTAAAGAAAATTAAATTCAATATTAAAATACAATTTAATATTAAAATAAAATAAAATATTTGAAATACAATTTAAAAATAAAGTAAATATATACAGCGAAATCAATTGACTTATTTAAAAATGACAATTACCAGAATTTTCAAATAAATCAAATTCTTTTAACATATACTGTAAATACAATATTTTAAAACATTCCTTATAGAACATTCTTAATATTTGAAATATTTCTTCTTCTGGAAAATTCCTTCTCTCTCATACACTTGTATATAGAAATTTTAACTCTGTAGTTTGTCTATCCTTTGCCTATATAAGGCCTCCCTTTCTAGTTGTTTTTGATCATTCATGACTCACTTATTATTTTATTAAAACATTACTAAAATCAAAATATTTATTACTATTAGTTATTGTTTTAGTACTTACTAACATGTAATTCTAAACCCTTAACTATAATAATATTTAGAAAATTTTTTACCTCTTTGAAATTGAGTAACTAAAATAAAAGATAACCCATACATACCTTTAACTTTGAAACCCCAAAAATCCACCTATCACTGCTGTTGGACCTCTTTTAAAATGTTCTAGACCATCAGGACCCTTTGACACTTGAGGCCCTCTCCAAATCGTTGACAGCGCATTGATATCTTGAAGCAGGCTACCAAGGGACTATCAATGATGAGGTACTAGTAGGACAAGTAGACAACAAAAACAACAAACATCATCAACCATGTGACTTATTTTTTTTCTGTGACTGGGAATCAAACTGCACTTCAAAAGTAAGGTTCATATATTGGAAATATTAATATATAAATGTGGTAATAATATTGATTACTATTTGTGGGTCATTTTGCACATTTAATTGTCCATGTATATCTTTTTTATTCACCACTCTGTAAGTGGCATTAACTGGCTCATTTTACAGGGGGAGGTGCCTGGTAAATAAAATATTTTTTTTCCTAGTTGACCAAGATAGAACTATATTGTTCTTAGTCCTAGAAGTGATATAAAAAATTAAATTAATTAAATTAAATTTTTTTAATTATTTCAGTTGACTTCTGTCCTGATAATCAAAATTTTATATTATTGTTTCAGTTGACAACTTTTCCTTGCAGAAAATTAATAATATTTAATAATCAATTAAATTCATTATACCAAAATTATTTCAGTTGAAAATAAGTCCTGTTAATTAAATTATTTCAGTTGACATTAAGTCCTGGTAATTAAAATTATTTTCAGTTGAGATTAAGTCTTGGTAATTATATTCTTCAGTTGACTTCTAGTCTTGATAATAATCAACATATACATTACTAATTAATAAATTATTTTATTTTTTAAGTTGATTTATTTTAATCCTGGTAATAGAATTATCTTAAATTAATTGATAATTTTTTTTTTGATTATTATTTCAGTTGATTTTTTTATTTTTTCCTGAAAAACATTATAATTTAATTATTCTAGTTGATTACACAATCCTGATAATTACTTATATACTAAAAAACTTTTTTTATTTTTCTTTAAATAAAGTAAAAATAATAACTGATTAAATTTTAATATTTATTTCTCTCAGTTCAGATTAATTACTACTATGACTGATCAAGGTGCTTCTGCTGGCTGTGATGAGGAACTGGATTTAATTGATTATGATGAAGCTTCTTCTGTAAGTTCTCCTTTGACTACAAAACTGGCTCAAATTAATCAATTAGTGGACCAATCAGGATGTGGAAATGCAGGAGATGGAGATATTAGTAGAAACAACTGCTCAGGATCAAAACTCTTCCATCAACCCCCCATAAGAGCTTAAAAAAGGCTTCAAAATAAAAAAGATGCACTTGAATCAGCAATTCAAAAATATCTCCACTCACATCAAGGAGTTGAGGTCAGAAAACCTCAAGCTGAGGTCAAAAACAGGCTCTCTAGAAGACAAGGTAAGAAAAATAGAGTCTTTTTGCACGGATTCATGACTTACATTTGTTTTCTCAGACTTGGCACTACCACAAGATGGTTTTACTTGTGGTGGAATGGGAAATGATTGAGATTTATTTTTTCTAATGAAAGGATTATTATTATTTTGTGTATACTCATGATTATCCTGATTAATTAGTAGATTAGAAGTTTCAATCTCAACTTTAGTTGGTCTTTGTAAAATATCAGAGACACTCTGATTTTTTTGTGCAAAAGATAAAATAGTTCTTGATTCAGATTTTAATAAATGTGCTTCATACAACTTTTCTAGCTCACAGAATTTGTTTGAAAGTTCACTATATTTATTACTCATAGAATCATATTTAAGAGCTAGAGCCAAGTGTTCATTCTCTAATTCTTTATTTCTTGTTGCCAGTTGAGAGATGTTTAATGTCAAGGACAAAATTGTATCACTTGTGAGCTTAATTGTCTGTTCCTCACACTCAGTCATTCTATTCCATAATGCTGAAACAATTCTATGGACAGTTGGGTTATTATTGAAATAATCCATGTCTTACTTCTCAATTTTTACACTTTTTTGTGAACTTCTTATCTCACTAGTAAGTGGTGGCAACTGAGGATTAACTGTATTATTATTATAAATAGTACTGTTGTTATTGACAAAAGATAAGTCAGGTGTATCTACATCAAAACCTAAGTTTCTCAAGTCCTCCTTAATTTTTTTAACAGATTTTACACTAATAATATTACCTATATTGTAATCATCAGTATTGTGTTCAATCTAAGAGGGTAATCTACCTACCACAGGATTTGTGCAAGCCCTGATTTTTGGCACTTTTGCTTTCCTTTGTAGGGGTGAGCTAAGGAAGTCTGATGAGGGGGAGGATCCCTGTTGCAATTGTGACTGGACCATTGCTGGTAGGACCAATCCCACTTCCATTTCTCTACCTGGATTTTTTCCTGGGAATGATGTGACTCTCCTTGGGTAGGGGGTTGTTGGCTTGGCTTCCCTACCTTTAACTCTGCCAAGGCTTGATTCATCTGTTGGAAACCCACCTTGCAGTTGTTTTGCAACTGCTCTACCTCCTTTAGGGTCACACGCCACGTGATACTCAAGGCAAAAGCAGCTCATTAAATCAATAATATCGAGTTCTAAATCTATACTCAAAGCGCAGAAAGCAATTCTCCATAGCAACTGCGATTCCCCTTTGTGTACTTACTATTCAACTGCGCTAGCCTAAACTCTAAATCTAAATTAGTCAATCACTCAATAGTGTGCCTTAGTCTCATTTTAAATAAGCAACGCACAGCGCTATGATCCATGTAATAGTAAATTAGTAGTTTTCATTGAAAGTTTGTTAATTAATTAAAAAGGGGTAAATTGAGCATGGACGGATATTAGCAAAGAGGGACTAAGTGTATTTTAGTAATGGTCTGTGGTATGGGAATGGTGCAATGAGAGGGAGTTCAATGCGAGGAGGAATAAAGGATATAAAAGGGTTGGGTATTTGGTTCGATATTCCTTAGAATTAAATTATAAAACGTATTTACATTTAATAGTGGTAAAATCTTTAAGTTAAATCATTGTTATTGTATCTTTCTATTATTTTCTCAATAATCATTTCTAAATCCTAACTCTTTGATTATTGAGTTTCCAACCCTTCGTGAGATCTAAAGAATTCCTATTACCTTTGAAACTATCTTATAATTCTTCTCGAACATACCTCGAACCTGTAGCTCTTACTTCGAGTGACCTTTGAATCACTTTCTCGAATCATTCCTCTGTGCTTTGAAGAAGTTTCTAAATCCCTCATCTCACTTTCAGGAACATCCTCAACCTTGTGCGTAGGTCGTCTGGTGACAGTATAATTTAATTCTCCATAGTTCTCATTCTTTGCACTACTACGTCCTTTTTTAGGTGTTTTAAAATTTTAAAATGGCACCTGTTCAACGCACTCCTCCTACGGGCGCTACTACTAGAGCTCGCGCTAGGGGCAGGCCAACAGCCACAAGGTCTGTTTCCCGCACTCACTCTTTGGAACCACTCGACCTTAGGGAACGGAAAAATTCAGTTCAATCTGTAGAAGACATCCCACAAGATTTTGAGGATTCTAGTGATGAAGAAGAAGGAGAGGATACAATGCACAAGGCACCATCCGCCCCAGCCAATCACCCTTCTGGTCAATCGTCAGAACCTGGACCATCTAACTCTCTGGAATATTTCATGAGACTTTTCATGAAAACCCTTTCAAATCCAACGTCTTCAGAGGGATCTAAGTTCAAAACTCCTCCTATGAAATCTCCTGACAAATTCGACGGAGATCACCCCAACAGATTGCGACCCTTCTTGCAAACCTGCAAGCTACTGTTCCATAATGACCCTCGAACCTTTAATAGCGACCAATAAAAGGTTGTTTACGCTTCTTCATTCCTAGCCGGGAAAGCAGCAAGATGGTTCAAACCTGATCTGCTCATGCTTTCTTCGACAGAAACCCACTTACTTATCAATAATTGGGAAAAGTTCGAAGACCAACTTTTTACGTTGTTTGGGGACCCTAATGAAACTGACAACGCAGAAATTGAACTTGATTTTCTTCGCATGAGTGATAATGGTAAAGCCTCTGAATATATCTCAAACTTCAGAGCACTTCAAACTCGAGTAGGTTGGAATGATGCTGCCCTTAAGTATCATTTCAAGAAAGGACTTCCTTCGAGGATTCTGGATCAATTAAATCTTCACGGTCAGAAGATGACTACTTTAACGGATTTAATGGATCAAACCCTCGAACTTGACGGCGTTTATCAAGGACGACTTCAACATCGTCGATATGCCAACAAATTTCTAGGCCTAAACTTTAAATCGGGATCTTCTTCACACCCACGACCAAATCAATCCTCCTTGAATCAATCCAAACCCAATAAGGGAAAGGATAAACCTCGACCAAAAGGCTCGACTCCAGGCGATATCAGAAAATTACTGGATCCTAAAGGGGAACTTAAAGAAGCTGAGAGGAAGAGACGAGCAGATAATGGGTTATGTATGTATTGTGGCGGTAAGCACAAGTTGGAAGACTGTGTAAAGTTTAAGGAAAGAGAAGGTACTAGTTTGAAGTCAAAAAACTAGTAGATAGTTTACTTGTGTGCAAAGCAAACTATCTTATCTCTCCCAGTGCACAGAACCTCCATGTCTTAAGGACTGGAGTTGCCTTAAACCGCTTGAGATTCATTCTTTTTAAGGAGGATATCCCCTTCAGTTGTCTTATAGACTCTGGAGCTTCAATTTCTTTTGTTAGTTTATCTTTTGCTGAGAAGCTTCAACTAACATTTACAGATGTCGATCGAACTCCAATCTATTTGGTCGAATCAGAGGAACCCAAATATTGGGTAAGTAAGAAAGTTTTATGGGTTTTCAACTTTCCAAACTTTCCCCCCTTCGAGTGGGAATTATCAGTCTTGGACGCCCCAAGGATGGACGATACCATTCTTGGCCATGACTTTTTAACGCATTGGAATCCCGAAATTGATTGAACTAAGGGATTGATCACCCCACGCTCTAAGTATATTTCTGATTCTTCAATGCAGGTCAATAGGGAGTTAAACAACCCGCCTGAAAACGTCCTGCTAGAGGAAGAATCTCTGCAAGATGACTTGCAAGCATCTGATCTTTCTCTAAATGAGCAATTGGCTAACCCTTCTAGCTTGATGACTTCACTCGAAGAGGATTTAAATTGCCTTGAAGTAATCGAATTTTGCTCTCTCAATACAGGTATCCCCTCAACAGATTCTCTAGAAGATGAAGAGGACAACCAAATCAACGTTGAAGCCATTAAATCAACTCTACCAGAAATCTACCACAATATCCTCGATGTTTTCTCAATCCGCAAGGCCGATAAGTTACCACCTCATCGACCCTACAACCATCAAATAGAGTTAATAGGCCCAGTACCTCCGGCAGGTCCTGTCTATTCTTTGTCGAAGGACAAATCTCAAGTTCTTCGAGACTACATTGCAGAGAATGTAGCCAAAGGTTTCATCAGAGCCAGTAAATCTCCAACCGGCTCCCCTGTCCTCTTTTTAAAAAAGAAGGACGGTAGTCTTATGTTGTGTGTTGACTATAGAAAGCTCAACACAGTCACTAAGAAGAATTCATATCCTGTTCCTCCTATGTCATTACTTCTTACCCTTTTCAATGGTGCTAATTTCTTTTCTATAATTGATCTTAGAGGCGCTTACAATCTGATTTGCATTGCAGAAGGTCATGAACCACTGACTGCAATGCGCACTAGATTTGGTAGTTTTGAATATTTAGTTATGCCTTTTGGATTGTGTAACACACCTTCAACTTTTCAAAATTTTGTTAATGACATATTTCAAGATGTTGTTGAACAATTTGTAGTCGTCTATTTAGATGATATTTTAATATTCTTGAAAACACTAGATGAACATATTCATCATGTTCGACAGGTCCTAAATCGTCTTCGAGATAATGGTATCTACGCCAAGCATAATAAATGCGAATCCCACCTCAAATCAATTTATTTTTTGGGTTTTACGTTGTCCACTGACGGTTTAGTCATGGATGACAAAAAAGTCCAGAAAATCCTGGAATGGTCTGAGCCCAAAACCATTAAATCGCTCCAAGGATTTTTGGGTTTTGAAAACTTCTATAGAAGATTTATTAAAGATTACTCTAAAACTATTTCCAATCTTACTTCTCTTCTTAGAAAAGACATTCCTTTTGTTTTTACTCCTACAGCACGAAAGGAATTTGAAGCACTAAAAACGGCGTTCACCACAGCCCCAATTCTTTGACATTTTGATCCTTCTGCTTCAACAATAGTTGAGACAGATGCGAGCGATTATGCTATTGCAGGGGTCATCTCCCAATTAAATCCTGAAACAAATTTGTTTCATCCTGTTGCTTTTGAGTCACGCAAACTCATAGTCGCAGAATTAAATTATGAAATTCATGACAAAGAACTTTTAGCTATTATCCATTGTCTTAAAAAATGGTGTTCTTTTCTTCTCAGCCTAGATAGTTCTTTTCAAATTTTAACAGATCATAATGCTTTAAAATACTTCATGTCTTCCAAAGTGTTAACCAGGCGTCAAGCCAGGTGGGCTGAATTTTTGTCTGAATTTCCCTTCTCTATTTCCTATCGCCCAGGTAAAAACTGCATTGTCCCAGATATCTTGTCACGTCGGGATGACGTTTACCCACAGCAGGGGGACACATTTGCTGACAAGAACCCAGCAAATGTGCAATCAATTTTCAACAAATCATTGTTAACGACTCATCAACTTAATTCGATGACAATTCAATCTTTTCAAAATCCACTATTCAACATCCTCAAAGCTCAGTCGAAGGACGATTATTATTTAGGGTTAAAAGACAAAATACTCTCAAAGCAAGGGGCCAAAAGATTTAGATTGAATCAGGTCTATTAGTCTTCAAAGGTAGAGTAGTCATACCCAACAAAAATGAGATAAAATTATGGATTTTCAACAGTTGACATGATTCTCCATTAGCTGGTCATTTTGGGGTTGATAAAACCTACCAGTTTATAGCGAGGGATTTCTTCTGGCCAGGTATGACCAGGGAAATCAAGGCCTATATAAAAGCTTTTTACAAATGTAATAGGAATAAGGCTCCCCGTCACCGGAAGCATGGGTTGCTTCAACCACTTCCTATTCCCACTAAACCTTGGGAATCTTTATCGATGGATTTCATTTCTCAACTTCCTTTTTCTAATGATTTTGATGCTATATTAGTAATAGTAGATAGATTTTCAAAAATGTCTATTTTCATTAAAACCACTACTACTGCTACAGCAGAAGATTTGTCAAAATTGTTTCTAGAATATGTATTTTCCAAACAGGGCTTACCAAATGATATTATTTCAGATAGAGGCTCATTGTTTGT
This sequence comes from Hemileia vastatrix, assembly GCA_030280995.1. Lineage (NCBI taxonomy): Eukaryota > Fungi > Basidiomycota > Pucciniomycetes > Pucciniales > Zaghouaniaceae > Hemileia > Hemileia vastatrix. Next base: position 22,501,471 of record JASXTE010000012.1, on the reverse strand, counting down.
ATCCACATTCTGGACCCAACTGTGTCAACAACTCAATATCACGAGGAACCTCTCCATGGCCTATCACCCTGAAACCGACGGTCAAACAGAAAGTGTCAGCCAGGCTATTCCAGGAGTCCAGTAAATGATATATAAATTATAAAACCTTAAAGAGTGGGTAAGACTTGTATTTAATGAATATAACTTAATATTTTATTGCATAATGAAATTATATAAGAATTTTATTATATACAAGTGTTACATTAAATTTATTGGTTATATATATTTTTATATACAATTAAATTGAGCATAATATAATATATTCTACAAATAATGGCGCATTTTTATGTATTTAATAATTATAAATTTATATTAAATTAATTAAAAAACATATATTATAATTACAAGTGTAAAATTGATTTATAATATATTTAAATTAATTACTTAAATTTATATATTAAATAATACCTCTCATATGATACTAAACAATAATTAAGGACGCTTCTTTTGACCCTTAATTGTTTTAGAAAAAACAAATAAATTAATTTGGACTAAATTGAGATTAATTGCTTGTTTTGTTGCGTCAAATTATTTTTTGTTTCACTTAAAATGTCCTTTAATCAGAATGTACCATCTGTTTGGAATTATATTTCTCATACTTCCTATGTTTCCAATCTTGTTTAGTTATTCACTATTGTCACTTACTGATTTGGGAATTAATGGCGGGGAAATTGGATTCTTAATTGGGGTTTTAATTAATTGTTTCATGTTTTTATCTATATTGTTATGTTTCATTTACTCTTTGATATATTTGTTTTATTATATTCTAATCATTGTATTTACAAATATAGTAGCGCTTCAGAGGACCCATTGCCTATAAAAGGGCCTTGGATAATCCCCTGTAGCCTCATCACTTATTAAACACTCAACAAATTAAAATAACTATTTTATTACGTTTATATTTTTTTTATTAGTAATACAAATCTAATTAAAAGTCTATATAACAAATTAAAGGTTGCTTTAAGTCTGATAGTAGTTAAAAGTGTTTGCCGCGCAGAACCCTTACATTAAATAATATTATTATTAATAAATACTAAGCTTTTGTCATCTCTCAAAGTTGCTCGTCGTTGTTTTCCCTCTTAAATAAAATTAAAATATCCTATTACAAATTATTCCTTTTATTTTCCCTTGTCCTCCTTCTTCTCTCCTCCTTTTCCCCTAATTTTCTTACCTTCTTCTAGACAACTGACCGACAGAAAGAGTTAACCAAATCCTCGAACAATATCTTCGAATGTATGTCAGTTACCAACAAGACGATTGGACCACATGGTTACCACTGGCCGAATTCGCTTATAATAACTCGACTCATTCTTCGACACGACAATCTCCCTTCGAAACCATTTATGGACGACATCCTCGATTCAACTCAATCCATGTAGGAACTAATCATTCTGCGGAACATTATCTTCAAACTATATCACGACTCCAAGAAGAACTTAAAACAAATTTGGAATTAGCGATTAAAAGATACAAGGAACAGGCCGACAAACATCAACAATCTGCTCCTTCTTTAAACCAGGCGACAAAGTATGGCTCGACGCACAAAACATTTGAACAACGCGACCATCAAAGAAAAAGGCTGAAAAGCGCTTGGGACCATTCGAAATCGCTTCTGAAGTCTCTAAAACTGCATTTCGACTCAAGTTACCTCCTAAATGGCAGGCAATTCACCCTGTTTTCCATGTATCCCTCCTGGAACTGGCTCGAAAAATATACCCGGGCAAGAACCAACCCCCTCCGGAACCGGTCAAAGTAGAAGATCATCTAGAGTGGGAAGTAAGTCGTATCCTTGATTCAAGAATGCGCAAGGGGAAACTTCAATACCTCGTGGAATGGGAAGGCTTCCTCAATGACTCAGACAAAACATCCTGGGAACCAGCCATCAATGTTTCTAACGCCCCTGAACTTCTAAAATCTTTTCATTTAAAATATCCTTTAAAACCAAAACCTTAAAATTTCTTTTATTTTAAATTTTCTTTTTCTTTTTCTTTTTTCTCTTTCTCTTAAAAATCTAAAACACCTCTTAAATTTCTTAGCCTTGTTTTCTTTTTTTTTTCTCTCTTCTTTTTCTTTCTTCTCCTTCTATAAAATTTTCTCCAAAACCAACTAAAATTAAAATCAAAATTAAAATTAAAAAAATAAAATAAAATTTAAAATTAAAAAATTAAAAATAAAATAAAAATAAAATAAAATAAAATAAATAGAATAAACATAAATAATAAAATAAAATAAAAAAACTTTTAAATCTCTCTAAATATTTTCTTTCTCTTGTCTTTTTCAATTCTCTAAATACATTCTTTTCTTAAATTTAAAATTCTCTTTAAAAAATTTCTTTTCTAAAATTTATTCTCTCTTTAAAACTTTCTTTCCTTCGAATCATCAAAATCTTTTACAACACAACCATTTCCTCGAACTTAACTTCACCCTCTAAATCTCCCTATAAAATTCTTCGAACAAATGATTCTTCTTTTTCAAATTCTCTTTAAATCCTAATTCTGTTTTTTTTCTCTCTTTTCAACTATCTAAAATTCCTAAAAAATCAATAAACAACTTTTCGCAAATAACAAATTCTTCTTTCATTAAATTCTCATTTCAACAAACTCATCTCAATCACCAACCATTTGTTTTTTCTTTCTCTCTTCTCTTACATAAATTTTTCTTTTAAAACTTAAAACTTCCTTCAATTAAATAACTTCTTTCTTTCTTATTTAAATTTCTTCTTTCAAATTCTAAAGCAAAATTTTACTTAAGATTTTTTTCTCTCTCTCCCAAATCTTATAAAAAATAATATTCACCTTAAATACAATACAATAATACAAAAAAAATAAAAAAAAATAAAAAAAAATAAAAAAAACTAAATACAATTCTACTTTTCTACTTCTTTACATCTCTCCTTTTCATTTCAAATTTTTCTCTTTTAATTTTTCTCAAACCAATCTTTTCATCTTCTCCAAAATTACCGTTATCTCCTTCCTGCATTTCTCAAATACCTCCTCCTCTCCTACCGGAACCACCTCTCTAATCTCCAAGAGTTTCTCTGCCACGTCGAAGGAAGCAGCGTCAATAATTGTATCGACCTCCCCACACAACTCTTCTGCGAACCTAACTCGTCGATCCTGACGAGGTTTCTTTGACCACACCTGGTCCAGCGTTTCCTCAGGTTCTTCGATTCTACCCGTGACCGGAGGGTTTGCCTCAGTTGGAAAAAGCGACGCAGGTTCCCCAATTGGGTCTTCAATGGTATTTGATGTCTAAACAAGAACTCATCAGTAACCTCATCCCTAAAAAAACAACAACTAAAACTTACTTCGAAGATGGGGTCAGGTTCTAAGAACAACCTTGGAGCCACCTCTACCTCTGATTCTCTCTCCTCCTCGTCATCTTGAATGACCACCCGTTGTTTCTTGGGTGTCTGCCCTGGAACAGGGACTTCATCCTCATCTTCCTCCACCAATTTGTCGACCTCTTCTTCAACACCCCGTTTTGAACTCGTGGCCTGGGTTACCCAGGTTGTGATCTCGTTGTTAAGCTCCTTATCACTCTCCCCCACCAATTGATCGTCTCCAACCGAGACATCCCAAATGTCTTTGACCACCTCTTTTGTTTTAGGGATCACCCAAAACTTGGTCTTGGTGAATCGTCGTTCAATCTCTGCGTTCTTCGTCAACGCATTGCACGCCACTCGTCGCCAACAGCAAAACTCGCATTTCTGGCGAGGGCCTCGAGTTGCTGTACTTTCAAGACAGAAGTATTCCATAGCTTCACAAGCCGTGCAAGCCTGGGAAAACTGCCGCGTAACGATTCCCCCATCCACTTTAGGGTGTGGAGGCGTAGGTGTTGGAGTAGGACAATTCATTATAATGGGAAAATTAATAAATAAGAAAAATTATATATAGAGAAAAGGGAAACTAGTGTGAGAAGATGGCTCAAGATCAACAGAGCTTGCGATTCTTATACCCGGGCATCTGTCACGCGCCACGTGACACTCGAGGCAAAAGCAGCTCATTAAATCAATAATATCGAGTTCTAAATCTATACTCGAAGCACAGAAAGAAATTCTCCATAGCAACTGCGATTCCCCTTTGTGTACTTACTATTCAACTGCACTAGCCTAAACTCTAAATCTAAATTAGTCAATCTCTCAATAGTGTGCCTTAGTCTCATTTTCAATAAGCGACGCACAGTGCTATGATCCACATAATAGTACATTAGTAGTTTTCATTGAAAGTTTGTTAATTAATTAAAAAGGGGTAAATTGAGCATGGATGGATATTAGCAAAGAGGGACTAAGTGTATGTTAGTAATGGTCTGTGGTATGGGAATAATGCGATGAGAGGGAGGTCAATGCGAGGAGGAATAAAGGATATGAAAGGGTTGGGTATTTGGTTCGATATTCCTTAGAATTAAATTATAAAACGTATTTACATTTAATAGTGGTAAAATCTTTAAGTTAAATCATTGTTATTGTATCTTTCTTTTATTTTCTCAATAATCATTTCTAAATCCTAAATCTTTGATTATTGAGTTTCCAACCCTTCGTGAGATCTTAAGAATTCCTATTACCTTTGAAACTATCTTATAATTCTTCTTGAACATACCTCGAACCTGTAGCTCTTACTTTGAGTGACCTTCGAATCACTTCCTCGAATCATTCCTCTGTGCTTTGAAGAAGTTTCTAAATCCCTCATCTCACTTTCAGGAACATCCTCGACCTTGTGTGTAGGTCGTCTGGTGACATTTAGCATGAAAGACTTTGATTCCTCCAGTTTCAGAACCTGATTTTCAAGATGGGACAGTTGATCCTGCAGAGGAGGTGAAGTCTTTTTGATTGTTATCTTTTTAAAAGGGCGTCCTTTTTCTCTATGCTCATTGACTCTGGTTGTGCGTAGGATTGAAGCTCCATGGTGATGTCCTGGAGCAATGTTTTTAGCTTTAGACCTGGTGTTATAAGCAGGCTTTTCACTTAAATTGTCCTTTTGAGCACTCATTGTGCCTTCAAATAACAATTTTACACGTCTAAAAAAGGGAAAACCTATATGGTAATTAGTAGACAAAAAATATTAGCAATACAATTACTAATAAAAGCTCTGGAGCTTACCCTGAATTTATATCTTTATTTATTTAAATAAAATATAAGAAAAATTCAAATAAATCTGTTAAAAATAAATAATAAGTTTAACTAGATCTTTATAAGGGTGAATAATTAGCTTACCAAGCTTTAACCAAATACCAATTTAATTAAGTTTTATATTGGTGACCAAATACCAAGTGAAATTGGGTTTATATTAAGTACAGTTACTGCTGTAAATACCTAATTTTTATTATAAAAAATTAGTAAAATTATTATAAGGGTTTTTTTTCGCAATAAATTAGTTAGGATGACCCAATAATATGCTTCAGACCCAAATACTTGGTTTGTTTGAGATATACTAGAGTAAAAATCACATCCTAAGGCTTATTCTAAATAATAAGTAATAATTAAGGAAAGACCCCCAATTGTCAGCGTGTGCTAGTATCTAAGTATGATTTAATAGTAAATATTAATGGTCCAACTACTTATTTATAGATTATTTAGTGATTAAACCTCAGAGGAAGACTAATAAAATAGTTATTCTCAATTTAAACTCACAATACTTGGATGTGATGCATGCTAGTGGTGGAAAATAGAATAATAAAATATAGTTATAGCTTATATAAAGATAATATAAATTTATAAAGGCTTTATAATATATTTACATATGATAATAATTGTTTTGTAGTGTTTATTTTAGTTGTAGCAAGTAAGTGATGTCCAATAACCCATCAAATACTCCCTTACTTATACCAAAATCCACTGGAGTGCACAGACCTTCAATCCAGATGATGTCACTTCTATCCCCAGAAATTACAGAGCTGTGAGGGCCCATCACCTCTCTATAACGTCAAATTCAAGCTGGTTCAACACCCAGACCTCCAGTAAGGACCCTCCATCAAAATTAATGATACCACAGACTCATACCATAAATAGAATAGACTGATAAAAGCGGATACCAAAAAGAAACAGGTAAAATAACTCATCAAAAGAGTATATAATGAGTACCAAAGCATATAAAGGAACCAAATTAACTTTCTAAGCTCCCAATAACATCCCCAAGAATCCATATTAACCCAGTAATCACATCCCAACCCATAAATCCGTGAAAATCTATCCAAGGAAACAGATTAAGTTTTCCAAACTGGATATATGCACCTAAAATAGGTGTATATGCTTGTGTAGGCGTTGTGATCCACTGGATACTTCCATATGACCTAAAATAAGCAGAAAAATAAATTTTATAGCCTATTAAGAGGTTAAAACCCACTTATATACCTAAATATACATAATATAACTACATATTTCACTGAATATGAGGTTTAGGTATACATATAAGCTTATGTATGTCTATAATTACTTAATATCACTTAAGATAAGTATAATATGACTCCATTAACACCTTAATAAGTATTATTATGCTATTTATAAGCTATTTAAACTACTATAAGTCAAATAATAGTGTAACAATTGTATATATATGTATTATAACCATATATATAAGTATTTTAACCTTATTTTTAAATAATAAGCTTAATTCAATTAAGGTTATTTTATTTTAAACATAAGAATTACTCAGTCCTGGAGATACCTAGGCTGAAAAATGTGGTAATTATATTGATTACTATTTGTGGGTCATTTTGCACATTTCATTGTCCACATATATCTTTTTTATTAAGCACTCTGTAAGTGGCATTAACTTGCTCATTTTACAGGGGGAGGTGCCTGGTAAATAAAATATTTTTCTTTCCTAGTTTACCAAGATATAACTATATTGTTCTTAGTCCTAGAAGTAATATAAAAAATTAAATTAATTATATTTCAAATTTTTCAATTATTTCAGTTGACTTCTGTCCTGATAATTAAAATTTTATATTATTGTTTCAGTTGAAAAATTTTCCTGGCAGCAAATTAATAAAATTTAATAATCAATTAAATTGATTAAGTCAAAATTATTTCAGTTGAAAATAAGACCTGTTAATTAAATTATTTCAGTTGACATTAAGTCCTGGTAATTATATTCTTTAGTTGACTTCTAGTCCTGATAATTATCAACATATACATTACTAATTGATAAATTATTTTATTTTTTAAGTTGATTTATTTTAATCCTGGTAATAGAATTATCTTAAATTAATTAATAATTTTTTTTGATTATTATTTCAGTTGATTTTTTTTGTTTTGTCCTGAAAAATATTATATTTTAATTTTTCCAGTTGATTACACAATCCTGATAATAACTTATATACTAAAAAACTTTCTTTATTTTTCTTTAAATTAAGTAAAAACAATAACTGGTTAAATTTAAATATTTCTTTCTCTCAGTTCAGATTAATTACTACTATGACTGATCAAGGTGCTTATGCTGGCTGTTATGATGAACTGGATTTAATTGATTATGATGAAGCTTCTTCTGTAAGTTATCCTTTAACTACAAAACTGGCTCAAAATAATCAATTACTGGACCAATAGAGATGTGGAAACACAGGAGATGGATATATTAGTGGAGACAACTGCTCAGGATCAAAAGCCTTCCATCAACCCCCAGAAGAGCTTACAAAAGGCTTCAAAATAAAAAAGATGCACTTGAATCAGCAATTCAAAAATATCTCCACTCACATCAAGGAGTTGAGATCAGAAAACCTCAATCTGAGGTCAAAAACAGATTCTCTAGAAGACAAGGTAAGAAATTAGAGTCCTTCTTCAAGGGAAGAGGAAACCTCCTCCTCCCCCAAGAGCCCTTCCACAAATGGCCCCCCAGCAACAATAAAAGGTGGAAGTCTCAAAGTAGAAGTGGGATTGGCTGAAAACCATGTGGGATTATCTGTCCCAACAACAACAGCAACAAGTACCTCAGGAAGGTCCTTCAAGAACCAATCAGTTCAACCCCACACCTCCTCACCCCTATCAAGGAGGAAGAAAGAGAAAAAAAAATCACATCCAATTCTTGCCCAAGCCATGGTAAGCCCCTCTATTGAGTCTTAAGTACCATTTCCTATTGCTGATTCAGTTCCTTCAGGTAATTCTGGAAGAGGGGATGAGACTGTGAGGCCAGTAGAGGCTGATAGTAGTAGAAAAATTGCTCAATATTCTAATGTATCTAATCCTCTTGTTTTTATTCCTACTTCAATGATAAATCCTGATTTGGCTATCATTGATCAGACACTTGATACTGAGTTTTATGAGAATCTGGAAGGTTATTCTGCTTCCCTATTGAGAAATACTCCAGATGTAGCTAAAATTAATGATGAATATTTGAGGGATATTATTGCTAAACAAAATCATATTATGAAAAACATGCAATTAACTCAGAGACTTAATAGTTTTTTAGCTTAACAGGGTTATCAAGCATTGAGGAGTGAATTACAAAGAGTTTCTGATGATTTGTTTAACTAAAAAGTAATTCATGAAAAGAAAGTTGCTTTATGGCTAAATATCAAGAATAATTTGTCTTAATTAAAAGATACTGTGTCTACCTATTTTCAGGAGCTAGAGGAACATAAGTTTGACTTTTAAAGATTAGGTGACCATTATAAATCTTTAGAAAATAAGAACCAGTGTTCTTTTGAAACCATCAATTAGAGTTTATCTAGTATTCCAAGAGTGAAAACTAGGTCAACAACCATTAAAGAGAAATTGAATTCATTGTTACATAATAAAAAGTTTTCTGACATTTCTTTGAAAGAACCTGTTGAGCAGGATACCCCCATTGCACCTGTTCCTAGTTCATCTAAAGATTAATTAATGCCAGAAATTCCTAAAGATATCACTGAGTTTCCATCAAAACTTGATGATGTACCTGGATCATCTAAAGAAGGATTAAACAATGAGATTACTGCACAATTGAAGAAGTTAAATCTCCTTCTCACTCAGAAATAAGCTTGTGGTAAGGAGAATACTTCAAATCAAAAGAATTGGCCAAAACTTGACCAGTATCCAAAATTTGAAGGTGACTCTTCCTCTGATTGGCAAGAGTTCATTTGCAGGATTGATAATTTAAAGAATTCTTATAATTTCTCAGAAGAGGAAAATGTGTCAAAATAAAGTTCTTTATTTACCAATGTAGCCCTAATGTGGTATGAATCTGTTGTCTTGGATAAAAATGACTACTCATGGGAAGATTGGAAAAAAGTAATTAAAGCACAATTTGGTGGTTCCAAGTTCAGATTAGCTCAACAAAGTCAATATGAACAAACCAGATATAGATCTTCTACTGAAAAACCTATTGAGTTCCTAATGAAACTTGTGAAAATCTTGAGGGAAATGGACTCAGATATGGAGTTTGAGTTATGGAAGTACAGGATCCTCTATAAATTACCCATGTATCTGAGAGACTTAATAGTTGCCAGGACTATTTTCTCAAGAAAACCTTCTTCTTTCATTAATAATTTAAATGAGATACTTCTATTAACAAGTATGATTTTAGAAGATTCATTCCTAGAACTTCATTGGAGAAAACCTCTAATTACCAACAGAAACCTCTGGAAAGAGTTAGTAAAACCTCTGCCCCTGTTGCACCCAAAAAGTATGCAACAAGTACTTGCTTCAAATGCTTCAAGCCTTGGAAGAAAAGCCATGTTTGTGACAAGAAGATACATTTTGTTGAGAAGAAAGAGGAAAATTCTGATGACACAATATCAATGGATCAAACTTCAAGTGTTTGTGCCAGAAATATTTCATATGAATCTCACAAGGAAATTTTAATTCTAGAAGAGAATATTCATTATTTAAAAGTATTGATATTGAGAATAATGATTTATCTGCAGTAGAGAATGCTGAGATCATAAAAAACCTTAAGGACAGCTTAATTATTATTTCCCCTCTCAAGGAACCAGTCTTGATCAATGGAAAAAACATTGAGGTTGTCTTAGATTCTAGAGCTGGAGGAAGTGTAGTATCTAAAAAAAAACTTACTTCAGTGGATGAAAATTAAAAATAAAAACTTATGCCTATCATTTCTGAGAATTGGAGAGGTTATGGCTCTGTTTTGTCCCCCATTTGTAAATACAAAGCCACAGTATTTTTCAAATATAACCATGGTTTTGTAAGAGCTATGTGTGATTTTGTTGTCATGAAAAATGATAACTTAAGCAGTTGGTTCATTGTAGGAAATGATATTTTAACCAAGTATGGCATAAAATTAGATCCCTCAAACCAATGCTTCACAATGGGGATGAATGGGAAAAGAAAATTAAAGATGTCCTCCCCCAGAAGATTATTAACACCAGGATTGAACACATTTCATTCTGTAGTTCAATATAAAGGAAGATCTGAAAAAGAAATTCCTGGCCTTGTGTCTGAAATTGACAATGCTTATTTTGGAGAACAACTCTCTGGTGAGGATAGAGATTCCATCATTAAATTGATCAAATCTTTTCCTATGGACTTAGCTCATTGGTCACATGAGTTAGGATTGGTAAAAGAAGAAATGAAGCTTTCATTATCTTGACCATTATCTAAAATACCATCTAGTGTAAAGAAGAAGCCTTATCCTGCTTCTCCCACAAAGAGAAAAGATATTAAAGACAATATCTCTGCCCTTTTAAAAATGAATATTATTTAAAAGGTAGTTGAAACACCTAAACATTGTGTTATCTCACCTGTCCTAATTTATTATGAGAAATATAAAGGCAGGTAATGTGGTGATGATATAGCATCAAACACCTATACTGTTGATAACATCTATCCTTTACCCAGAATTAGCTCTATACATGCTGCCCTACAAGGTGCTAAATATATCAGCTGTTTGGATGGTAAAAAGGGATATCATCCAGTAACTGTTGTGAAAAATTCTTAGGATTTTCTGATGATTTCTAATCACATGGGTATTTATAAGTATATTAGGATGCCATTTGGACCCAAAAATGCCCCTTCAGTTTTTCAAAAAGTTATGGATAACACATTCCATCATGAAATAATTTAAGGATGGATGATGTTTATAATTAGGATATAATTATATTCTCTTAAATATTTGAGGACCATCTTAACCACCTGTGTAAAGTTTTACATAAGATAGATAAGATAAATATGAAACTTGCTTTGAAGAAATGAAAATTGGGGTTTCATTCCTTAAAAAAGCTTGGTCAAGTTGTCTCAGGTTTCCAGATATGTGTTGACCAAAACAAAGTGGTAGCCATACACTAGGTGAAGGCTCCTACCACAGTTGGAGAGCTCCAGAGTTTTTTGGGAATGTGGGGATACTATAGACAGTATATTAAAAATTACTAATCTTTTCCATCACCCCTTACCCAATTGACTAAGGAAGATGTTTCTTTTATCTGACACAGTAAAAGACAAAGGCTTTTGACACTATGAAACATTGTTTGATGTCAACACCAATTCTTACTTTACCTGAATTTAATCAACCATTTGTTTTATACACTGATGCCAGTTTTATTGGTCTTGGTTCTGCTCTCCATCAAAAACAAATTATGAATGATAAAGTATCAGAAGTAATAATTTTTTATATTTAAAGAACTTTGTTAAATTGTTATTTGAAATATGGTGCCACTCATCTGGAGTGTTTAGCATTAGTGTGGGCTCCAGAGAAGTTACATTATTATCTGGATGACCAGAAAATTGAACTTGTCACTGACTGCAGTGCAGTTAAATCCCTCTTAAATTTGAAAAACCAAACAGACATATTTTCAGATGGCAGCTAGCCGTTCAAAAATATAGAGGGAGGATGACAACAATCTATAGGGTTGGTATTGTTTGCTAAAATGTAGATATGTTATCAAGGTTACCTTTGCAAAATGATAACTCAAATCCTGCATATGTTCCTGAAGATGAAATAGTTCATATTCATGGAATATATGTAGTTAATATGGAGGAAGATCTATTAAAGGTTATTCTGGACTCATATGATAAAGACACTGACTTAAAAAAGTTATGTACCATATTAAATGATCCAAATAATTCTTCAATACAAGAATTAAATAAAACCCTTCCATAAAAGTACCAGAAGGATTTAGAAAAAGGTAAGTTTTCAATTAATGAAGGATACCTCTATTATAGAAGAAAGTTGAGTATTTTTATTTTTATTCCTCCTTCTATGAAAGAGATCATCTTGAAGATTTGTCATGATGACATATTGGCTGGAAATTTTGATCTTGAGAAAAAATGATCAGAATGAAGAACACTGCTTGGTGGGTTAATATGTCTGAAGACACCTAAATATATGTTGAATCCTGTGATTCTTGCAAAAAATCAAAAAGATTAACTGGTAAAAGAGATGGATTAAAGCAACATATTGAAACTCCTGATACACCATGGAAAATAATAAACATGAATTTTTTAACAAGATTACCCATTTCTGGGAAAGACAGTTATAACTCTTGTTGGGTTATTGTGGAAAGATTCACAAATATGTATAAATTTGTCCCCACCCACAAGGATTTTTTCACTAAAGAATTATATTTCTTGTGGTGGTCTCATATGTTTAATACTGCTGGATTTCTAAAGCTATAATCTCTGACAGAGACCATAAATTTACTTGTGAGTTCTGGATGTCTCTGATGGATGTTTGTGACTGCAATCTGAAACTTTCTACTGCCCATCACCCCCAAACTGATGGATTAGCTGAAAGAATGTTTAAGACTTTGGAGGACATTATAAGAAGGTATTGTGCATTTGGTCTTGGGTACAAAGACAATGACAGATTTACTCATTATTGGGTTACCTTCCCCCCTGGTTTGAAATTTAATTATAATTGCACTGCTCATTCTGTTACTCAAAAAAAGCCTTTGAGCTCTGGCTTGGATATTCTCCAAATACTCCTTCCCGAATTCTCAATAATAAAATACCTGAATAGGATTTACATCCTGGTGTAAAATATTTTCTTCAAATACAACATCTTTCAGAAGTTATGTTCAAAAATGTATTGAAAAATACTTTGAATATGAGAAGAAGAGATGAGACAAATCCTATAAAGAATACACTTATAAAAATTGTGATGAAGTACTGATTTCTACAGTTCACCTCAGTTAAAAAGGCAATAAAAAATTGAAAGACCCATTTGTAGGTCCATTTTTTGTCAGAAGAATGGTTGGTGACATTGCAGTTGAAGGTATCTTGTATGCTCCATATGATAGAAAACATCATATTTTTCCAATATATCTTTTGAAACCTTACACACCCAATTGTGATTTATTTTGCAAAGGAGGGGAAGACCAAATAAAATTCCTAATAAAATCACTGAGACAACAGAAATTGATAATATTCTAAGTGACAGAATAGTTACTGCTGAAAAAGGTATAGAAAATTTATTGAGATTCAAGAATAAATTATCTGAATATGATTCTTGAATACCTTGGAAGGAGATATCTAATCTTCTTACTGTGCTAAATAAATATAAAAAGAAAAAATCATAGCATTTTTTTTATTGTTTTTTTTAGAGTGAAGGAGTGTCAGCCAGGCTGCTAGACTCAACCAGTAAAATAATTAATTATTTTCTGGGATGAAGCCACACCTTTTTATTACATATTATTATTAATTTTATTATAATTACTTCAAATTTACTTGTAATAAATTAACTAGTTACAAAAGAGTAAAATTAATAAAAAATAAAATTTATATTAATTGTCCCATATATTTTTAATTTATTTTCTTACTCCATGCTCAATGACAATTTAAAGAAAATCAAATTCAATATTAAAATACAATTTGATATTAAAATAAAATATAATATTTGAAATAAAATATAAAAATAAAAATAAATATATACAGCAAATTCAAATGACTTATTTAAAAACTACAATTACCAGAATTTTTAAATAAATCAAATTCTTTTAACATATACTGTAAATACAATATTTTAAAACATTCCTTATAAAACATTCTTAATATTTGAAATATTTCTTCTTGTGGAAAATTCCTTCTCTCTCATACACTTGTATCTAGAACTTTAAACTCTGTACCTTGTCTCTCCTTTTCCTATATAAGGCCTCCCTTTCTGGTTGTTTTTGAAGAAAAGTAAAGATTCAAGTGATTATGACAGAAATATCTCATATAGTGATGAAAATGAAGTCTGTATGTTGGAAGATGATTTGTCCATCTTTGACAATCCAATATTAAATATGGACTCAAATGAATATTTAATGAATTTTGAGGATGCTGAAATCATTGAAGAAATACAAGCTGATAAGTTTAGAATGACACCTATCACGGTTCCAGCTATAATTTCTGGTGAAAATTTTAATATAGTATTGGACACATGATCTGCTGGTTCTGTTGTTATTACTAATACATTGCAGAAAATTGATAGTGAATATAAGTCTAAGCTTGAACCCCTTCAAAGTAAAAATTGGAGAGGTTTATGATCAGTACTACATCCCATTGGTAGATAAAAATCAGCTGTTTTCTTTAAACATCAACATGGTTATGTAAGAATTAATTTTAACTTAATAGTAATGGATAATTCTAGGTGTAGTAACTGTTTTATCATTGGAAATGATATTCTGACTAAGTTTGGTGTGAAAATAGACCCTGCAAATAACAATTTTACAATTGGCATGAATGGTAAAAGGAAATTTAAAATAAATTTTTTTAACACAGTCTTACTCATTGAGTCAGTAACAAATATTCCATGCAAAGGAAGAGAATCTAGTGAGATGGAACTTCTGGAAACAGAAATTTCAAAAGCATCATTTGGCACTCAGATAAGTCAAGCTGAGAAAAATAATATTTTGGACTTAATTAAAGCATTTCCAATGGCCTTTGCACATGGTAAAAATGAACTTGGCCTTGTAAAAGATCATGAAATGAAGATTAGTATAACCTGTGATATGGATAATATTCCTGCTAGTCTTAAAAAGAAACCATACCCTGCTTCACTAATGAAGAGGAAAGACATAGAGGATAATATTAAAATGTTATTAAAAATGAACATTCTTGAAAAGGTTGGAACTACACCAAAATATTGTGTAATATCACCGGTTCTAGTTTCTTATGAACAAGATAAAGCAAGACTGTGCGGAGATTATAGAGCATTAAATTCATTTACAGTAGATGATATTTATCCTTTGCCAAGGATTGCCTCTATACATGCTACCCTTAAAGGTGCTAAATATATAAGTTGCCTAGATGGAAATAAAGTGTACCATCAAATTCCTGTTGAAAAGAATTCACAGAACTTTTTGTTGATAACAACACACATGGGAATTTATAAATATGTCAGAACGCCATTTGGACCAAAAAATGCTCCATCAATATTTCAGAAGTTAATGGATATAACATTCCATAATGAAATGATTGAGGGATGGTTAATGGTATAAATTGATGACATCATAGTGTTTTCTAAGACTTATGATGAACACTTAATCCATTTAAAGAAGGTATTTCAGAAAATGGATGAAATAAAAATGACTCTTGCATTGAAAAAAAGTAAATTTGGGTTTGAGTCTTTAAAAGTGCTTGGTCATATTGTATCTGGCTTACATATATGTGTAGACCGAAATAAAGTGGCTGCAATAAAGAATATTGGCATTCCTCAAAATGTAAAGGATGTACAATCTTTTCTTGGTATGTGTGGTTATTATAGACAATATATAAAAAACTACCAGTTAATTGCTGCACCATTGAACACACTGATAAAGAAATCAGAAGCTTTCATTTGGAAAATGAAAGACAAGAGGCTTTTGATAAGTTGAAAAAATGTCTTATGACAGAGCCTAACTTGGGATTACCAGATTTCCAATTGCCTTTTGTATTGTATACAGATGCAAGTTTTATTGGTCTGGGTGCTGCTTCGCATCATAAACAACTTATTGAAGGAAAAATTTCAGAAGTAGTAATTTGCTATATTTCACATACTCTAAGAAGTAGTGAATTGAAATATGGTTCTACTCAACTTGAATGTTTGCAGTAGTATGGGCTATTGAGAAGCTACATTATTACCTTGAAGAACAAAAATTTGAGTTAATAACTGACTGTAGTGCAGTTAAGTCACTCTTAAACATGAAAACACCTAATAGACACATGTTTAGATGGCAATCAGCTGTACAAGAATACAGAGGACAGATGACTATTACACATAGAGCAGGAACCTTACACTATAATGTAGATTTGTTATCTAGAGTACCTCTGCCTAATAATGATGATAATCCTGCTTATGTTCCTGAATCATAGATTATTAACATTTATGGCATTTATATTGTAGATCTTGAGGATGAATTTATGCAATCAATTCTTGATATGTATGCTTCAGATCCTGACTTGAGTAAACTCACTACAATATTAAATGATCCATCTAATTCTTCAATGAATGTTTTAATAAAAACATTACCAAATAAGTATAAAGAGGCATTAGAAAAAGGAAAATTTTCCATTGAGGATGGTTTTATATATTACAGGAAAAAATTAAGTAATGTAGTTTTAATTTCCCCTTCAATGAAGGAGTTAATGTTAAGTATATGTCATGATGATATATTAGCAGGTCATTTTGACTACCATAAAACATTAACTAGAGTAAAAAACACAGCTTGGTGGATTAAAATGTCTGAGGATGTTCAAAAATATGTTGAGACATGTGATTATTGTCAAAAATCTAAAAGATTAACAGGCAAAAGAGCTGGTTTATTACAACAAATTGAGCAACCAAAAGCTCTATGGGAAATAATTAACATGGACTTTGCAACAGGTTTTCCAATAGCAGGGCATAAGAGTTATAACTCCTGCTGGGTAATTGTAGATAGATTTACAAAGATGTGTAAATTTATTCCTACCCACAAAGAGGTTTTTGCAAAGGACTTAGCTTTTTTATGGTGGACAAAAATGTTAAGTATAGCAGGTTTCCCCAAAGCAATAGTTTCAGACAGAGATCCTAATTTTACTTCTGAGTTCTGGACATCACTTATGGATGTTTCAGGGTGTCAATTACAACTTTCTACAGGACAACATCCACAAACTTATGGGCTAGCAGAAAGAATGATACAAACTTTGGAAGATTTGATAAGAATATATTTTGCTTTTGGTCTTAACTTTAAAGAAGATGACAAATTCATGCATGATTTGGTAACCCTTATCCCAGGTTTAGAATTTGCATACAATAGTACAATACATTCTGTCACTGGCAAAAATCCATTTGAGTTATGGTTGGGTTATGTACCTAATACCCCTGCTAAAACTCTTAATTAATTACCTGGATTGGATATCCATACAGGTACTAAATCTTTTCTTCAGATGCAAGAATTGTGCAGAAAACATGCCCAATAATGTATAAATAAGGTGTTTGAGTATGAGAAGAAAATATGAGATAAAGCCCATAAAGAACAAATGTTCAAATAGGGTGATGAAGTCCTTATTTAAACACTACATTTCAATTTAAATGGTAATTTTAAATTGAAGGATCCATTAATTAGACCATTTGTAGTTAAAAAGATGGTTGGTAACAATGCTGTTGAGGTTATTCTATATGGAACTTATGATAGAAAACATCCAGTATTTCCTTTTTCTCTTATAAAATTATACCAATCCAATGATACTGATCTATTTCCAAGAAGATCAGGAAGGCATAAACATCAACCTGAAGAAATAATTGAAAAGGAAGAAATTGAAAAGATACTTAAAAAGAGACACCTTACTAAAGAAAAGGGAGTTGAGTATCCATTAAGATTTAAAAATAAATCAAGTGAATATGACCAGTGGATCCCAGAAAACTTAATTTCTGATATTAAAAATCTCTTGAAAAAATTTAAATCAAAATAATACTGTTTATTCAATATGTGTATTATAGAAAATTTAAAAAAAAAATTCTATTCACTCCTTACTTTTAATTAAAATGTCTTAACATTTTTTATATTGTATTTTTGGGTGAAGGAGTGTCAGCCTAAATATCCATAGGACCGAGTATTTCTTATACTTAAAATTAGATAACCTTAAGTACATTAAGATAATATCTTAAAAATAAGGTTAAAATAATAATATATATGATTATATTACCTATATATATATAATTATTACTTTATTATATAAGTTATAGTAGTTTAAATAGCTTATATATAGCCTAATAATACTTATCAAGGTGTTAATTGAGTCATAATATATATATCTTAAGTGATATTAAGTAATTATTGCCATACATAAGCTTATATGTATACATAAATCTCATATTCAGTGAAATATGCAGTATATTATGTATATTTAGGTATATAAGTGGGTTTTAGCCTCTTAATAGCCTATAACCTTTGTTTTTGTGATTATTTTAGGTTATATGGACGTATCCAGTGGACTCACAACGCCTAAAGAAGCATATACATCTATTTCAGGTGCATACACTCAGTTTGGACAACTTAATCTGCTTCCTTAGATGGATATTCACGGGTTTATGGGTTGGGAGGTCATTTCTGGGTTAATATGGATGCTTGGGGATGTTATTGGGGGCTTGGACATTTCATTTTTTTCCTTTATATGCTTTCGGTTTCATTATATTCTCTTTGGATGAGTTATTTTACCTGTTTCTTTATGATATCCGCTTTTATCTGGATTTTCTATTTATGGTATGGGTCTGTGTTATCATTAATTGTGATGGAGGGTCCTTACTGGAGGTCTGGGTGTTGAATCTGCTTGAAGTGGACGCCATGGGGAGGTGATGGGCCCTCACGGCTCTGTAATTGCCGGGAATAACAGTGACATCATCTGGATCGAAGGTCTGTGCACTCCAGTGGATTTTGGTACAAGTAAGGGAGGATTTTGATGGTTATTAGACATCATTCACTTACTACAATTCAAATAAAAATTATAACCCAATTTTTATCATATAGAAATATATTATAAAGCCTTTATAAATTGATATTATCTTTATATAAGCTATAACTATATTATATTCATCTATTTTCCACCACTAGCACAAATTTAAATCCAAGTATTGTGAGTTTTATTTGAGTATAACTATTTTATTAGTATTCCCCTAAGATTTAATCACTAAATAATTTATTAAAAAAGTAGTAGGACCATTAATAAATACTATTAAATCATACTTAAATACTAGATACACTGACAATTGTCCACACCAGAGAAAGCAATGATACTTGATGTAGGTTGCAAATCCACACCAGAGACAGAAATAATACTTGATATAGCTTGCAATACTACACCAGAGAAAACAGTTGCCAAAGTAAAGTTAAATGAAGAACTAACCTTGCAAAAAACACATCCAATTGTGGCCAGAAAACAGTGAAAACTGAGTGAGCAACAAGGATATTACCTCTGGATGGTTGTATGATGATTAAGGTTGCCCCAAACTGTCTTATTTACTATATAAACACAGACCACAATCTAAGAGTCCATGCACACCAACAAGTTTAGCATTTCTGATTGCCATATTGCATAAAACCCCTCTAGAAACGCTTCCCAGCCTTCTATCACTGAGGCAGGCGGTCCGCCAAACGTTGGGAGGCCCACCTGAGGAGGCGTGACCACCCTGAAGCTTGAAAACCTCCAAAAACCTCCAAAAAAACCAAAAATACTTAGAAAAATAAGCTACAACTACTAAAACCTTTAAAACACATAATTAAGATATAACAACATTGAGACATGAAACGTAGAGAAAAATTAGCCCATTCTAATGGTACTAAGAACTTAACCCTATGACTTAAGGTTAGCTTGTAAAATGAAAAATAGAAAATAAAACAGCTATCTTTTAAAATGATAAATGAGAAATAATACCTTAAATACTTAGAGTATGAGAAATGTCATCATGACATAAAATATAGAGAAAGACCGGGGCTATCCAATGGTAATACCCACATCCCTGAAGTCCCAATATTTGCTAAATAATTCCAAAAAAACACCCAATTATTAAACAATTCCATTTAAGACATATCAAAACAAAGCCAAATAGACAAACAAAGGGCTCCAGAAATGTTGGAATACCACCAAGTTTCTTACATGTATTTTTCTGACCTTATTTCCCTCCTTAAAATATTTCCAAATCACGCTGGATATCCCCATCACAAATATCTTACTTGGTGCATAGTGTTAGCCAAATGAGCAATTGGAACAAGAAGGAAAAAGTTTTGCAAAAATAGACTAATTTATTAAATGACTACATTTCACAACTTTCAATATCACACTACACACCAAGTAAGATATTCATGACAGGGATATCCAGAACTAGTTGGGGATACGTTAAGGAGGGAGATAAAGTCAGAGAAATATATGTAAGAAATGTAAGTGCAAGAAAAATAAGTTTAAGAAAAATTATTTAAACCTTGAGTTTTGTTTTTCCAAAAAAAAATTGTAAAAACTTACAAAATAAGTAAAAAATTACTTTTTTGAAAAAAAAAAGTTAAAAAAAAAACAAAATTTCCCATGGTTGAAACATGTTTTCTTACACATATAATTCTCACATATCTTTTTCACACATATTTTCCTTACACATATTTTTCTGACCTTATGTCCCTCCATAAAATATCCTTAAAATGTGCTGGATATCCCTGTCATAGATATCTTACTTGGTGCATAGTGTCAATAATTTAACAAAGGTGGGTGCCCAAATTTTGGTTATATCACTTGTCAGCCGGGCTACTAGACTTACCAGGTAAAATAATTAATTATTTTACTGAGGTGAAGCCACACCTTTTTTAAAATTCTTATTAATAATTAATTATTTAATATTTACTTATGTATTACTTACAAACAACTAAGCTATTTATATTAAGTAGTGTAAATAATAAATTTAAGTAAGTGCCCCATACATTTTCACTCCCTAAAACCATGCTCAATAATTCAGTTGATTGGGAATAAAAATTAATAATAAAATTAATATTAAAAACCTTAAAAATATTATATTACTTCATTGAGAGATCTAGATTTCTGTGAAATCAATATAATTAACTCAAATGTGTTGTATTAATTGTGACAGTCCAAGGGAACTCATACTTTATTACCAATGAAAATGATGCCCTTGTTGACATACCAATTAACTTATTTTTCCTTATGTCATATATATACTCCTTCTTAGTCAGCTCCTTTCTAACATCCTTGCAGTAGATGGTGTAAATTGTGTGTCTTTATTTCACTCATGTTTGCCTATAAAAGGCCCTCACTTTTTTTACTTTTAAAAACACTCCTTACTTACTTACTTTATTATTATTACGTAGAAGAAACTACTTATTATTATCAATTATTGTTTTAGTATTTACATTAACACCATGACTCTAAACCTTTAAATATAATATTAATCTACCTCTTCACCTCTTGTAATTTGACTAAATATTCTTTAAAAGATAAAAAAATACATACCATGTTTGAATCCTCTGAAACCCATTGTTGCCGTCCTTGGACCTCACTGGAAAATCTTCTAGACTTAAAAGCCCACTTGACAGTTGGAGGCCTTTCTGAATCGTTGATGGCGCATTGTTACTTGAGGCCAGAGACCATCGGGACCATTGCTATTTGAGGTACCTATAATGACGAGTGAACAACAAAAACGAAGAATGTTGATATCACGTGACTAAAATTTTGCTGCGAATGGGAATCAAACCGCACTCCAAAACATAGGTTCATATATTGACTAAACCACTTATATTTTATGGTAATTATTGAAATTATTATTTTTGGGTCACTTTGAACTCTTCATTCTCTACATATTTCCTTTTACTCAGCACTCTGTAAGTGGCATTAATTTGCTCATTTTACACGGGATGGTGTCTAGTAATTGGAATTAAATTTTTTATAATTTATTTTATTTTTCCTAGTTGACAAATATAGAGCAATTGTGTTCTTAGTCCTAGAAGTAATAAATTATATTTTAAAAATTATTCATTATAATTTTCAGTTGACTTTTGTCCTGATAAATTAAAATTTTATTTGTTCCAGTTAACAGATTGTCCTGACAATAAAATTTATAAATTCAGATTTAATATTTCATTAGACAATAAGTCCTGTTAATTATTTATTATTCAGTTGAATTAAAATCCTGATAATAATTATCATAAAATTGTTAATAAAAAATTTAAATTTAAATCTTTAGTTGATTATTTTATAATCCTGGTTTTAAATTTTTTTTTCAAATGTATCTAATTCTCTAGTTCTAATTGCTACTTCAATGATAAATCCTGATATGGCTATTATTGATAAAACACTTGAGCCTGAGTTGTATGAGAATCTGGAAAGTTACTCTGTTTCCTTATTGAGAAACACTACAGATGTAGCAAACATTAAAAATGAATATTTGAGGGATATTATTGCTAAACAAAATCATACAATGAACAACATGAAACTTACTCAGAAATATAATAGTTTGTTAACTGAACAGGGTTATCAAGCGTTGAGGAGTGAGTTACAGAGAGTTTCTGATGATTTATTTCATTGCAAGGAAACCAATGAAAAGAAAGTTGCTTTATGGCAAAATATCAAAAATGATTTGTCTAAACTGCAAGATACTGTATCTGCCTGTTGCCAGGAGCTGGAGAAAGATAAGATGAATCTGAAAAGATTGAATGACCATTATTCATCTTTTCAAAATAAAAATCAGTTATCTTTTGCAACAATCAATGAGAGTTTATCTAGTCTTCCAAGAGTGAAAACCAGACTAACAACCATTGAGGAGAAATTGAACTCATTGTTTAATGATAAAAAATATTCTGACATTTCTTTAAAGGAACATATAGTACAGGATTCTCCAAGGTTACCTATGGCTAGTTCATCCAAAGGAAAATTAGTATCAGAAATACCTGTTGATACCACTGAGTTTCCATCAAAAATTGATGATGCACCAGGATCTTCAACAGAGGGATTAAACAATGAGATTACTGCACAATTAGAGAAATTACAGCTGCTCCTTACTCAGAAACAAGCTGGTACTAAGGAGACTCCTTCAAATCAAAGAAATTGGCCAAAACTTGACCAGTACCCAACATTTGATGGTGATTCTTCTTCTGATTGGCAGCAATTTATTTGCAGAATTGATAACTTGAAAAACTCTTGCAAAATCCCAGATGAGGAAATTGTGTCTAAGTTAATTTCTTTGTTTACCAATTTTGCCCTAATGTGGTATGAATCTGTTCTCCTGGACAGGAATGACTACTCATGGGAATATTGGAAAAAATTGATTAAAGCATAATTTGGTGGCTCCAAGTTCAGGATGGCTCAACAAAGGCAGTATGAGGCAACTTGATATAGCTCTTCAACTGATAAAACTATTGACTTCTTACTGAAACTTGTAAAATTCTTAAGGGCAATGGACCCAAATATGGAGTTTGAGTTATGGAAGGACAGGATCCTTTATAAATTGCCAATGTCTTTGAGAGACTTGATAGTGTCTAGGACTGAGTTCTTCAGAGAACCTTCTTCTTTCATTAATACTTGAAATGAGATCCTTCTAAATAACAAGTATGATGCCAGAAGATTCATTCCTAGGACCCCTTTGTAGAAATCCTCCACTTACCAACAGAAACCTCTGGAAAAGGTTGGTAAACCTTCTGCCCCTGTTTCACCAAAAAAGGATGCAACAAACACTTTCTTCAAGTGCAACAAGCCTTTGCAGAAAGGTCATGTTAGTGACAAGAGGATAAATCTTGTTGAACAAACTGAGGAGCAGGCTGATGACACAATAGAACTGGATGATACTTCAAGTGATTGTGCCAGCAATATTTCATATGAATCTCAACAAGAAATCTTGATTCTGGAAAAATATATTCATTTTTAATTACTATTGATATTGATAATAATGATTTATCTACATTTGAGGACTCTGAGATCATAAGGAACATTGAGGATAGCTAAATTATTATTGCCCCTCTCAAAGCACCAGTCTTGATCAATGGAACCAGCATGGAAGTTGTTCTGGATTCTGGAGCTGGAGAAAGTGTAGTATCTGAAAGAGCACTTGCTTCAGTAGATCAAGATTATAAATCAAAACTTATGCCTATCATTTCTGAAAATTGGAGAGTTTATGGCTCTGTTTTGTCTCTTATTGGTAAATACAAAGCCACAGTGTTTTTAAATATAACTATGGTTTTGTAAGAGCTATTTGTGATTTCGTTGTCATGAAAAATGATAATTAAAACAGTTGGTTTATCATAGGAAATGAAATTTTAACCAAATATGGCATAAAATTAGATCCTTTAAATCAATGCTTCACAATGGGGATAAATGGGAAGAGAAAATTTAAGATTTCTTCCCCCAAAAAATTGTTAAAACCAGAATTGAAAACATGTAATTCTGTGGTTCAATATGAAGGAAGATCTACAAGAGAAATGCATTCCCTTGTGTCTGAAATTGACAATGCCTCTTTTAGAGAACAACTTTCTGGTGAGCATAAAGATTCCATCATTAACTTGATAAAATCTTTTCCTATGGCCTTTGCTCATGGGTCACATGAACTGGGATTAGTTAAAGAAGAAATGAAACTTTCATTGTCTTTTCCATTAACTGATATACCACCTAGTTTAAAGAAGAAGCCTTATCTTGCTTTTTCCACAAAGAGAAAAGATATTGAAGACAATATCTCTACCCTTTTAAAAATGAATATTATTTAAAATGTTGTTGAAACACCTAAATATTGTGTTATCTCACCTGTCCTAATTTATTATGAGAAAGATAAAGCCAGGTTATGTGGTGATTATAGAGCACTAAATACTTATACTGTTCATGATATCTATCCTTTACCTAGAATTAGCTCTATACATGCTACCTTAAAGGGTGCTAAATACATCAGCTGTTTGGATGGTAATAAATGATATCACCAGGTACCTGTTGAGAAAAATTTTCAGTATTTTCTGATTATTGCTACTCATATGGGTATTTATAAGTATGTTAGGATGCCATTTGTCCCTAAAAATGCCCCTTCAGTTTTTCAAAAAGTCATGGATTACACATTCCATCAGGAGATAATTGAAGGATGGCTGATGGTTTATATTGATGATATCATTTATATTCTCAAAAACATTTGACGACCTTCTCAACCACTTGTGTAAAGTGTTGCAAAAAATGGATGAGAAAAATATGACACTTGCTTTGAAGAAATGTAAATTTGGTTTCCATTCTTTAAAAGTTCTTGGTATTGTTGTTTCAGGCTTACAGATATGTGCTGACCAAAACAAAGTGGCAGCCATACAACAGTTGAAGGCTCCTACTACAGTTAGAGATCTACAGAGTTTTTTGGGAATGTGTGAATACTATAGACAGTATATTAAAAATTACCAAGTCATAGCTTTACCCCTTACCCAATTAAATAGAAAGGATGTTGCTTTTGTCTGGAATAGTGAAAGAAAAAGAGCCTTTGACACTATGAAACACTGTTTGATTTCAGCACATATTCTTGCTTTACCTGACTTTAATCAACCATTTGTTTTATATACTGATGGCAGGTTTATTGGTCTTGGTGCTTCCCTCCATCAAAAACAAGGGATAAATTATAAATTATCAGAAGTAGTAATTTGTTATTGTTCAAGAACCTTGAGAAATAGTGAGTTGAAATATGGTGCTAATCAATTTGAATGTTTAGCTGTAGTGTGGGCTCTAGAAAAGCTACATTATTACCTTGATGACCAGAAATTTGAACTTGTCACTAACTGCAGTGCAGTTAAATCCCTTTTAAACTTGAAAACAGCTAACAGACATATGTTCAGATGGCAGTTAGCTGTTCAAGAATACAGAGGGAGAATGACAATTATTCATAGGGCTGGTATTTTTCACTCAAACGTGGATATGTTATCAAGGTTACCTTTACCAAATGATGACTCTAATCCTGCTTATGATCTTGAGGATGAAATTATTCATATTCATGGGATATATGTGTTTGATATGAAGGAAGAGCTATTACAGCTTATTATGGATTCATATGATAAGGAAACTGACTTAAAAAGTTATGCACCATATTAAATGATCCAAAGAATGCTTCAATACAAGCATTAATTAAAACCCTTCCACCAAAGTACCAAAAAGCTTTGGAAAAAGGTAAATTTTCTATATATGAAGGTTATCTATATTATAGAAGAAAGTGGAGTAATGTTATTGTTATTCCTCCTTCTATGAAAGAAATCATCTTGAAAACTTGTCATGATGACATATTAGATGGACATTTTGATCTTGAAAAAACAATTATCAGAATTAAAAACACTGCTTGGTGGGTTAATATGTCTGAAGACACCAAATTATATGTTGAATCTTGTGATTCTTGCCAAAAATCAAAAGGATTGACTGGTAAAAGAGCTGGATTAATGCAACATATTGAACCTCCTGATGCACAATGGCAAATAATAAACATGGAATTTGTAACAGGATTACGTATTTCTGGAAAAGACAGTTATAACTCTTGCTGGGTTATTGTGGACAGATTCATTAAAATGTGTAAATTTATTCCTACTCACAAGGATGTTTCCACTAAAGAATTAGTTTTCTTATGGTGGTCTCATTT